>CAEFZX010028701.1:0-25318 GCA_903066825.1 Alfaro cultratus
TCTCGGCTGGCCTGGGAACGCCTTGGGGTTCCCCCGGAAGAGCTAGAAGAAGTGGCTGGGGAGAGGGAAGTCTGGGCTTCCCTTCTGAAGCTGCTACCCCCGCGACCCGACCCCGGATAAGCGAAGAAAATGGATGGATGGATGGATATTTATTTTAACAAGAAAAGATTTTTTTTAATATTTAAAATCTTGGTAACAACAAATGACCAAGATAAAAACAGCACAGAGACATTGTACATAAAAATGTACAAATTATGAAACATCAATGATGATTAGAATATGAAAACAAACAAAAACAACATATTTAACAATGTAGTCAAAAAATTTAAAAATCAAACAACTTCTAGTGAGTTTGTTGACTATTTAAAGTGTTAGTATTTTGTTCAGTCACTGAAATATTGAGTGAGTTTGAGTGTTTAAATGTATTCAAACACTAAATGAATGTAAACTCTGTTCATACTTTTGGCTCTAGAAATAATATTTCTTAACAGGACAGATCGAATGAGTTTTAAAAAGTGGAGGGTCCCACCTACCAGAACCATTGTTACGGCAGAATTCATCATTATTCTGACTGAAAATCTGGCAGCACAACTTACAGGACAAGAACAGAGATCAGGTTTAATCTGACTAGATGAATGTTAATCAGAGTTTCTCTGATGGATGATGTTCAGAAGGTGTCATGTTCTGTCTTCCAGCTGTCATCACTTCTCTTCCTCTTGGCTCCACTGCTGATCAGCTGTGCAGGGATCAAACTGCCAGCTGACTGTAATGACATCTACACTGAGGACAAGACCCGACCCAGTGGAGTGTACACCATCTATCCAAGTGGAGCTACATCTGCTATTCAGGTGAACTTCAAGCTTGGTTTGTTCATAAAAATGAAGATCCAGATTCAGTTCTGTGCAGGACCAAGACTGGAGGTTGATCTGCCTTCAAATGTCACAGGCTATTTATTAATCTTCAACACATTACTAAAACTGACTAATTGAAACTAAACTTTCTTGATGTTTAGTATCTTGTTTCAGTTCAAGCTCCAGTTTTTAGTTCACCTATAACTAAAGCAGTTACTTATCGAGATAAAATAGTATTTAATTATAAGTTCACATATTACTGAGGCAGTGGCAGTATATATTTTTCCACATAAAGTGTGACATTGCATTACATAAAAAACTGGATAAACTCATTAATCTGTTTGTGTGAAGGTTTACTGCGACATGGACTCAGAGGGAGGACGCTGGACGGTGAGTCCATCTCTACTCAACATAAACATACTCAGTTTACAGTTCAACTTGGTTTATCTGAAGGTTCTTGGAGGTTTTCATCCAACAAACATCAAGTTCTGCTGAAAGAAGAGTCTTTAATTTCCTTCCATTTTCACCTGCCTGTTAAAAATAAGACTTTGTCATGTTAAATATTGATTATTGATATCAATTCGGAGTTGGTACAACCCACTATCTTTTGTGTCAGTGAGAACTTTGTTCACTTCTTGAACAGATTCCTTTGTTTTTCCAGGTTTTCCAGAGGAGGATGGATGGTTCTGTAAACTTCTACAGAAACTGGGCGGAGTACAAGAGAGGCTTTGGAAACGCTGCTGGAGAGTACTGGCTGGGTGAGACATGAACCGAAACAGTTAGTCAATGTATGGTTCACTTATTTATTTAGGACAATAATAACATAGTTAAAGCCACATTTTTCAACATCTGTTTATTAGCTAGACTTTCTTCTTCACTATTGTGTTGATAAGTGATGGTGTGCAGGAGAAGGTCAAAAAATTTGAATATTGCGAAAAAGTTTGTTTAAATCAGTAATTCAATTCAAAAAGTAACATTTGTATATTATATTCATTCATTACAGACAACTTGATATATTTCAAATGTTATTTCTTTTGTGTCGATGATTATTACTGACAACTAATGAAAACTCCAAATTCAGTATTTCATAAAATTTGAATATTGTGAAAAAGTTCAATAGTGCAGACCCCTGGTGTCAAACACTAATCAGCTAATTAGCTCAAAACACCTGAAAAGGCTTTTAAATGGTTGCTGAGTTCAGGTCTGTAGGTTATACAATCATGGGGATGACTGCTGACCTGACAGTCGTCCAAAAGATGACCTTTGACACGTTGAACAACAGGGCCAGACACAAACATCACAGCTAAAGAAGCTGTCTGTGCACAGAGCTGTTTTCACACACATTCATAGAGAGATGAAGGGGAAGAAAAGATGTAGTGGAAACTAATTGGACAAGCAATCAGGATAACTGCATCCTGGAGGGGATTATGAAACAAAACCCATTTAGAAATGTAGAGTAGACTGCAGATGGAGTCAGTGCTTCAAGAACCACCACACACAGACATATGCAACATGAATTTCAGCTGTCGCTTTCCTTGTGTCAAGCGACTCTTGAACAAGAAACAGCATCAGAAGCGTCTCACCTGGGCTAAAGACAAACAGGACTCTGGACTGCTGCTCAGTGGTCCAAAGTTATGTCCTCTGATGAAAGGACATGTTGCATTTCCTTTGGAAATCAAGGTCCCAGAGTACGGAGGAAGAGAGGAGAGGCACAGAATCCATGTTGCTTGAGGTCCAGTTAAAGTTTCCACAGTCAGTGATGGTTTGAGTTGCCATGTCATCTGCTGGTTTTGGTCCACTGTGTTTTCTGAGGTCCAAGGTCAACGCAGCCATCTACCAGGAAGTTTAGGGGCCTTCTGGCTGCTGGCCAACTTTATGGAGATGCAGATTTAATTCTCAAACAGGACTTGGCACAGAGCCAAAGCACCAGTACCTGGTTTAAGGACCATGGTGTCCCTGTTCTTAATTGACCCACAAACTCACCTGACCTCAACGTCATAGAAAATCTCCTGGGTAATGTGAAGAGAAAGACATGATAGTCAAGACCCAACAATACAGAAGAGCTGAAAGTCACTGTCAGAGCAATGTGGGCTCTCATATCACCTGAGCAACGCCACAGACTGATCGACTCCATGCCACGGTGCATTGCTGCAGTAATCTGGGCAAAAGTACTGATTGTGTAAAAGTCTCAGTAAAAATCCAATTTTAATAGTTTGCATGTCTGTGCAGGTCTTGATAACATCCATGAGTTGACACGACTTCAAAACTGTGAGCTGATGGTCGACATGGAGGACTTTGAAGGAAACAAAAAGTTTGCCCTTTACTCTTCATTTAAAGTCGATGCTGAGTGTGAAGGTTTCCTCCTGCATGTGAGCGGCTTCAACAACAAAGGGGGCGCTGGTGAGTCATGAGAAAAACTTTACCAGACTGGATGGATGGATGGATGGATGGATGGATGGATGGATGGATGGATGGATGGATGGATGGATGGATGGATGGATGGATGCCCATCACTAATTATTCCTTTGTAAACTAAATAATTCAACTTGTGCTGCATCTGAAAGTAGAGCAGTGAGTCTAGAGAGTAAAGAGCAAGGCACTGAGCCTGGATCCCTCAGGGACTCTTGTGTTAGTGCAGGTGTATAATAACCATAATACACCTTATGTGCTAATTTACTGTATTTTGACCAATCAGGATTCACATAAAACATCTTGATAACGTGAAATGTGTTGTGTCAGTGATATCTAAACCTAGAGTTTGTTCTTATGGTTCTGAAGCAGACAGATTGATGTTGGCAGTTCATATAAAAAAACTTGAGTAAATTTAATTGATCTCACTGATAATAGCCTAGTATGAGATTTACATAACTTATGATTTATTTCACAAAACATAAACAACTTTTTACAAACCAGTATTTTTTTTAATATTTAAATAAAAATGTTTTTTTCACTATTTAAGCTTTCACTATTAAAGCTTTCACCTGAATGTCTTTTGTATTCATATAGTTTTTGTGTCCTGTAATGATTTCTGCAGGCGACAGCCTTGCCTATCACAATGGACAGAAATTTAGCACCTTTGACAAAGACCAGGACCAGGCTAGTGGCAACTGTGCCAGATTATACCTGGGTGCCTTCTGGTACAATGCTTGTCACCAGGCAAACCCTAACGGGGTTTATCGCTGGGGGGCTGACAAGACTCTCTTTGCTGTTGGAGTGGAATGGTTTCACTGGAAGGGAAATGATTACTCCCTGAAGAGCATCAGCATGAAGATCCGACCTGCCAAGTAAATCTGCAGGTCAAACATCCAGCAACAAATAATGAGTTTCTTTTTCTTATAATCAGCCATCAACTTTTGGCTTCAAACATGAGTCAAAAGTTGACTTGATTACTTTTAAATATAATCCAGTTGATTGCGCTATAAATCTTTGGTGAGGGTTTGCTTCCTGTAATCAATTTCTCTCTGATAATAAATAAGAAGCAAGCATCAATGTTTGTGTGTCTGGACTGTTTTACATGTAAAAATTAAAATAAGACAGTTTTAAAACAGAAATTGGGCCAAATGGAAACATTTTAGAATCAAACCTCTTGGTTAAATGCAGTTAATTGAAAAAACTAGATCTTCCATGATTCTAAATTTTATGCTCAAATGTCTCAGTGTCGACCTCTGTGTCTATTTTATGATCTGTTTTTGTCATTCCCAGAAAAAATAAAGTATATCTGATGATAGCTAAGACAAAGAAATGGAGTTTAATTGGAGTTTTATCAGAAAACAGTCAGGAAGCAAAACAAGAACTGCAGAAAGTTATCAGTTTGCTTTTCCTTGCAGTAAGGAAAAACAAACTTAGTGCAAGCAAATTACAAATCAAAAATGTGAGTTTGTAATTTCAGGTGCGTGAGTCAATTATATATTTTAACATAATTTTATAACATAAAATTATGTTATAATAAAAATATAAACTCCAGCCATCATTGTCATAGATAAATTCTTTATCTATGACAAAGATTCTCATTAAATTTTATAGGAAATGAATGCAGGTAATTTTTGACCCACTTATGGAAGAATGGGGTAGTAATATAAAAGATGCAATTTCTTAAAATGTATAAAAGGTAAATAAAAAATTTGAATTGCATGATATCAGCAAGATGCCTTTTGAAGAATACCTGGAATATGAAGTGATGAAAAATTTTCATTGCAAAGATATGCAAAAAGATGACCTCGCTGGGTCAAAAATAACCCTCTTCTGCATAAGAGAGTTAATGTAAACTCCAGGTAATAACAATCTGAAAAGAAAAAAGTTATTTTCTTAAATGGCTTTTAAGTTTTGGGTCGAAAACCTTGTCGTTAAGTAGCAAGAACTGAATATGAGTCATTCTTGAAAAACTATTCATGCATTTTAATAACTTTGCTGAGTAAGTTTTCCAGGTAAAAGTTGCAAATGGATCCATATGAATAAACCAGCTGGGCCTCAAACCCAAATTAGTATTTCTCCCAAGCTGATATGTGCCACTACAATTTCCTTTATGGTTTTATTTGCAAACGCAACATAATGTAGTGCATTAATACTAATTGAAAACGATGCACATTTTTTACAGTCTTATAAATAACCAATTGAAAAGTATGGAATATGTTGGTATAATGAGCCATTTGAACATATATTTGAACCAAATCTCCAGTTTCTGTTAATTTTTTGTGTAATATTTCATAATGAAGCTGCAAAGGTTTGGAAGAATCTTTTACTTGATCTCATCAGTGCAAATATAAACTAGATTTTCTAAACCTTCATTGCAACTGGAAAGTTTTACAGGATACGTTTTGTATGTCTGAATATTTAAGATAAAACAACAGGAAAGGTTTGTAAGATTAAAAGTACAACCATTATCTAGGAAACTTGACACCTCATAACTGACACTGGAGAAAATAATTGAATGAACAGATTAAGCCAGTGGTGACTTGTTTAGTGAAAGCCTCAAAGTTTCCAAGTTGAGCTGTTTTAATTTGACCTCCTTCTCAGAGTCATTTCCCAACTTATGGACTTAAAGTCTGAAATCAAACTGGGCTTTACGTACTAGCTCCCTCTCCTGTGCTTCCATCTGAAGTTGAGCTAGCCGAACCTTCAGCCTGACATTATCATTAGATCTGCTGACATCTGGTGACACAGGATCCAACGAGGTAAAGTCCCAGGAGGCACCTGAGGTCTGCCAACCATTTGGGGGAGTTGCCATGGCAACAGCCGCTTTCTCTTTCTGTCCTAATTGAACAGAAGGAACCTGATCATCACAAATATTTAGATCAGTTTTACTTGAGTCCCCCAAGATTTGAAGCTCAACTAATCATAATTTCATCTTTAGCAACATGTTTCTCCACAGGAATATCAAAGTGTTCAGAAATACACAGCAAGTCATCTTTAAGACACAACTCTTCTCCTGACTAGGGGCCTGAATGAACTCCTATAAGTTGAAGCTCATCTCCAAATAATCACAAAGATCTCAAATACTGTGGTTGTGTTCAACTCTGGGAATCTTATATCCCAGACGAGCCCCCACTTGTTTTACGTCCAGCCCCTTTTGAGGAGGGGGGAATAACATGACAACCACAATAAAATGACTTGCAAATATATAAAAATAGAATTTATTTTTCTAGAAGGTTGAACAAATTGTGAAGGAGATAGGGACAGTTGTGTCAAATCAAAGAACAGGAGAGGCATGTAGAAGCAAGTTGCTTTATTTAGTTATTACAACTTTGAGGCTAATGAGACGTTTTAGTCTGACTGACCTAATCAGTATAAATACAGCAACCTCCAATATTCATTTATATATATTGTTGGCATTTTATACATGGAAAGAAAAAACTTAAACCAGTTTTAAAAGGTTTCTCGAACAGAAACATTTTTACCAACTAACTTATTTGGTTAAATGGAAATAATTTAAAACTAGACCTTCCATGGCTATCAATAATTTTTGCCTTCACTATATTAGCTGAAAGTTTTATTTCTATCTGGTAATCTGTTTTCTTCACTCCCTGGTCTTAGGAAGGCAAAGAGCCTGAAATAAATTCATGTTTTCTCAGAGAAATATCACAAGGTTAAAACAGATACGGTAGAAAATCATTAGTTTGCCTTCATTTGTAAATTTTTCTATATAGAGTCTGCAAACTTTAAAATTGTTCAGTTGCAAGGAAAACTTAGAAACTCTTGTCATTATTTGCACTGATGAGACAACATTTCAATTGACATGTTTGCTGGACTGAAATCAGCTGAATCAGGCAAATTAAAGCAGGAAAACATCTGAAGCATTCAGGGCAGTTTGGCTTGAGAACCAGGGTTAAGAAACTCTGGCTTAGATGAAGCAGGTTGAAGACAGCTTGATGGTTTCCACCAATCACACCACAGAACATTAAATTCCCAAGTTTACAGTCAGCCTACAGTTTGAATATGCTGGACCAGTAAAACATTGACTCTTATATATTGTTTCTTCCAGCCTCATAACAAGGAAGCTGGCAAGTTTATTTCATAAAAAATATTTCCTCCTCTTAATAAGACTCTTCTTATGTTTTGAACAAACACTATTTAAATCTATCTTTTACCAAAGTCCACACTTGGCTTTTATAACATATTCTGTTGAAACTTTTAATATTACAGAGTTTATCTTATCACTTATACTTAAAAAGTTAATCAATTAAAATTATACTGTATTTGTCTCTTAGTTCCCATCACCTTCACTGATCACCTTATTGATTTCCTGTCTGTCCCACATTAACACATAAACTGTTTAATACTGATAAAAAGTCGTTCTGTTATATTTTCTCATCTCATGAACTGAACATCCTATATAATATTTAAGCGCCTTAAAGCAGGAACTAAAAGCCTTTTTTATTTAGCCTTTAATGTTTTTGGCACATATTTCATGCATTTACTGATCATTTATAACTTTAAATAATTGTTTAGTCATTAACAACACATAAAATAGACAATTTAAATGAACAAAGAGTTTTTGCATCTACCATTTGTCGTGTGTAACACATTTTTCATGTCAGACATGTTCTTTTTACTTTTTTCCTATTATTTTTGAACAGCATAAATATTCCAACGTTTAATATTCACTCCTAAAGGAGCATTTACATGCAACCTAAATTAAATATTTTACATCTCCTGGTACTTTTGTTTTCCACTCAATCACAATCAACATCATGCAACTATGAAGCATAAATCATGTGTAGATGTGGACTGAGAATATTTATGATTCATCTCAAATGATAAGATCCAGCTTGAGCTGTTTTCAAATCATTTTTGTTAAGATAAAACATGAGGAGAAGTTTCTAAAGTTGAAAGTACAACCAACATCTGACGCCTTAACATCTCATATCTGATGTTGGATGAATGGAAAAGGTAAATAAAGGTAAATAAATTACATTTCCTTTTTTGATAACAGATTTCATGTGGAAGTTATGCAGAAATAATAAATAACACTGGTTTACACATTAAACATTTTTATTCATTGTAACGTTTAATCAAACAATCTGACAAATGGATTTAAACATGTTTAATTTTTGTGTTTATTAGAAAACAGATATTCATATTTTTTATATGAAATGCTTTTATGCTTTGTTATTGTCTTGACACTCCTTAAGAAAAACACTAATCAGCAACACCTCTTTGTTTTTGACACACAAAGTACATCATTTCTAGACTAAAAGTCATCAGAAGTTTCTGACACAGATAAATGGTCTTTGAAAGTAACACTGCGCATCGTCCCAACATCTGTGTCCTGCAAGAAAACAAACCAAAACACCTTGAATTGCAGAAACATCTGAAGTCTAAAATGTGGAAACAAACAGAAAGGTTTTTTTGTAAGAGCCTGATCATCTCTACAATTAATTATGAAACTGTTAACCTTTACAATTAGCATCTCCACACCTAGATGAGACCATTTCACTTACGGCTGTAGTTGATCTGCAAACAGTCCTGATTAGCGAGGTTGTTGGGTTCGTATCGACACCAGTTGCTATAGTGAAAAGGGCTTCCGTCCACCCAGCGCCAGTGGCGCTCCTGCAAGGTAAAACCGTCTGAGTAAAACATATAAATGTATTTTTCAGAAGGGCTGACACATTAGATGCACATGTGAGATTACCCAATGTATGTCATTGCCTCCAATCCAGACTGCAGTATGGCCCCGACCTGCAGCCATTGTCATCCTCACAAGCTGATTATTCACCTCGTAGTCCTGGATTGATGCAAGGTGTGCTTGTATGGACCTGCAGTTCGCCTGCAGTGGAGACAAGGAGAGCTGTTACACCAATACAGGAAGGAGATGGTTTGTGAGAAAGTAAAAGTAAAGTTAATCAAAGGTCACCTGAGCTCTTTTCCAAGTAGCACCAAATGGAAAGACGTGGTAGCAGCGACCTTTGACCCGGGTCCAGCCAGGAGAACAGGATCCTGAACGTTGGACTGTTCCATTCAGAGCTGAAAACAAACACAAAGTCCCAGATAAATTATTTACAATATTCAACTGGTAGTTTTAATTATGTGCTGCTGGGACAAAAATGTTGAGGAAAAAATCAACTCAGCAGACTCTGAAAAAAAGAGGGAACTGGAAAAAATTCATCCAGTCTAAATAAGATCAACAGTCATTGCTTTTGATATTAATGCATGTGAATATTTTATGCAATAAAAGACATAAAAATATGCATAGACACAAAAACTGAACCTTATCAGTGTTTAAAAATAGTTTTCATATAAAGGTTTGCTTCCCAGGAAATGTCTCAGTCTGTTTTAGGTTGAAGGTCAGAGTCGCCTCTCTGCAATGTTCAGATGTTTAAAACTTCAACAACCTTACGATTATGGCTAATGAAGCTTAAGAATGGACTAGTGATTGTTTTATCATCATCTGTTTTTGATGGTTTTAATTATGTGCTTTAAGTTGTTCACTTGCTACAGAGTCTGTCTTCAGGAAGGAAGCTGAACTTTCTGAGTACATTTTATGGCTGGGTGTCTTGGTTGAAACTGTATTGTTCCTCTTTCTGCAAAACAAAACCTGCCCACATCATCAGGAAAGGTAAACTCACCCTTCAGGTAAGCTTCTTCATCCACAGGTTCAAAGGTTGGTTCTGCAAAAAACACCAGGATATATCAATTTTCATCATCAGCAATGATGAAAATTGCTGTATTTTTTAATGAAACAGAAGATAAAAGTACCAACCTTCTGCATCAGTCCAGTTTCCAGGCTCCTCTTCATGAAGAACCAAATGGTCTGGCAAAGTTTTCATGTTAAATTCATTTTGTTGTGTATATACAGAATTTAACGCTTATAATTGGCAAACATAAACTTACCTTCTGGGACAATTTCCTCAGTGTCAGGATCCTTTCTGATGTCTGGATATAATTAAAATTTTTAACATTAATACTATGTAGATGAAAAAATATGAAAACTAAAAATCAAGGTATTTTATCTTATTTTTTATGCTCAGTATTGAGTGTACTTTACAAAACGTGTCTTCTTTGCTATTCTGTCTTCTACAACCTTTAGTTTTTCCATGTCTGTAAAATTTTATTATAGCCTGTTCTGTTGACATTATGTCAACATTATAGCAGCTCTTGGTGCAGGAGAGCAAGCAGCTCCCATCAGAGCCAAACAATATTCATGAATGTTGTACAACACAAGCATAAAGCTCTAAGTTCAAAAAGCAGGAAAAGTTGAATTTGCAGAAGACATGAGCAACTGGAATTGAACTGAAATATGTTTAAACTGTTCATATCAAGACAGAGAAGACTCTAATTAAAACACTTCATCAAACTACTCTGGATGAAAACATCAGCAGCTGGATTTATTCAGATAGACAGATGTTTAGAAGCACATCTGGAAGCTGTTTCAGAAAACATTAAAAATGACAAATCTGATGAAATACAGCCTCACCTTCTGGAAGAGCTTCATCGCTCTCAGCCCCATCCGTGGTCTCTGGAAGCGCTGCATTAAATGAAATTAGTAGTTTGAAATATATAGAAGCATGCCAGATGTAAAAATCTCATAATTTAACATTAGATTAAAGGTGGGAGTAATAATATGCATACAAACACAAACTCACCAGCAGGTTGACTCAAAGCCAACCAGGCACAAAGCAGCAGCAGCAGCAGCCTGAGAGCCTTCATGGCTTTGATGATGCAGGTTGAAGACAGTAAAGAGATAATAAGGAGATAATAGAAGCTAATTTCGACCAATCAGACCACAGGATGACCTGAAGTTCCCAAGGTTACAGTCAGCCTGCAGGTTGAATGAGCTGCACCAGAAACACATTGGCTCTTATATACTGTTTCTTCCAGCCTCAGAACAAGGAAGCTGCCGCGTGCATTTCTGAACAAATATTCCCCGTCTTCATTTCTTATCTTTTGAACAAACATTGTTTACGTCTATCAGCTATCAAAGTCCAAATGTGGGTTTTATAACTTGCTTTGTGCAAACTTTTATATTACAACACTTTATTTTTCAGAGGTGATCTTGTCATTTTTGCTACGGCAATAAAAATTTACATGGAGTCAAAATGTAATAATATTAAAAAATACATGTACACTGCTTAGATCTCCATTAACTGGACCCACAGATTGTCTGATTAATGTCACCCAGATTGACACATAGAGACTGTAAATGTTTAATCCTGACAAAAAGGGTCATCATAAAACTTCCTCATCACATGAACTGAACATTATTACAATATGTAACTTAATTCTTTAAACTTGCAACACCTGAAATCAAGTACAAATTTTCCCCAACACATTTTTCTTTCTAAATTGGTATCAAATGTTTGTTGGCACATATTTCATACATGTAAAAATGATTTTTCATTTTTCAAGTCAATCAAGTTCTTATAATGTTTGAAGAACATAAAAATCCCAATGTTTAATATTCAAAAAGTAGCATTTACATGCAACCTTAATTAAATATTTTGCATCTTCTGATTCTTTTGTTTTCAGCTCAGTCACACAAAGCAACAGCATGCAACTATGTTGATGCATATTATCAGACAGTTATTATAAAAGGCCAAATTAACAAAAACATTGAATAAAATTTAGCTTTATATGTATTTTAAACAGGTGTTACTGGAGGCTGTGAATATCTCTGATTCCTCTGAAATGTTAAGATCAAACCAGAAGAATCTTTTCTACATCAGTGCATCAAATACAAACTTTAGATTTTCTAAGTCTTCATTGCATCTGGAGAGTTTACAGCTTTAGTGCTGTATGTCTGAATATTTAAGATAAAACATGAGGAGGAGTTTATAAATCCAGAACGTCATGTCTGACCTTGGGGAAAAGGAAAAGCCTCGCATAGGGAAATAAATTACATTTCCTTGATTGATAACAGACTTTATCTGGAAGTTATGGCAGAACAAGAACACTGGTTTACACATTAAACATTTGTGTTTATTGAAACTTTTGATCAAACAAAATGACAATTGAGTTTTGTTGCCTTGATTACCTGTATTTTAGTATATTTTTCTTTTATGAAATGGATTCTTGCTTTGCTTTGTTTTTCCTTTCATGGAAAATAAATCACTGTAATTACCTTGTGAATAAACGGGGCAGCATAAACCATCCTGCCTTGCCTCAACAAATCATCAACCTGTCGTTATCTCGTTTATTCAGAACAGATGAGGCGTCTGTAACACGTTAAACTTAATAAAGCTACAGTAGGAAACCTTTATAAAATATTTATTACGTTTTTCACAGATGATGTCTCATATTTTACCAAAAATGTAAAAAACATATTTTTACAAAAGCTGCCTGCTGCAGCTTTAAGACTGCATTGAGAGAATAACTCTGTTGCTTTGACTTTACAACTTCTCTCATTTAACAATTAGGACAGAATTATATATATAATTCTAATAATTTAGAATAAGCACTCAACTTTGATAAACATCTGTTTAGGCTTTAGGGTGTTGATATTACAGCAGATATATCAAATTGTTCCTTTGTGAACCTGTTATCATTTAAAATCATCTTCAGAGCTTCAGCAGAATGTATAGTTTAATAGTGCAACATTTTACTGAACCACTAGAGGGAGCAGTTCACCGGTCAGTTTTGTTTCTAAAGAATAAAATTAGTTTAGAACAGCAAAACCTGCTTAAGCTAAAACTCATAATGTCAAACCTGTTTGTTTTATGTTGCTATAATAAATATCCATTAAAAACATCATAAACAGATGTCTCAGTGTGTATTTAACATAAAGACGCCACAACAGAAAATAAAGTGGATATTGTTCAAGTCTTCAGTCAGATTTTGTTTTTTATATTGGTCCTTCTTTAAGTCTGTTAAAATTTGCTTATCACCACTTTTGTAGTCTTAAAATCCCTTAACAATCTTCATTTTGCCAGGAAATGCTTCAGTTCAAAATAATCTGCTATGAATACAGGTGAGATTTAATAAAACAGTTAATGTTTGTTCCACAATAACCGTATCAATATCCTTTCAGTCTGTGAATTACCCCACTTTCATTCACTCCTCTAGAAAACAATGTATTAATATTATTAAAATATAGAATTGACTTATTCAACTTTGACCATTTACTAAGTTAGCTTAGCAATCGATGATGGTAGATAAATGGTTTTCCTCTGTAGGAAATTGTTTTTCCACCATTTTCACATTGATCAGTGTACAGGAGGTTGATTGACAGCGCTAAGACCCGCCTCCTGGCTCTGATTGGTTGTTTTTGGTGCATTTTTGCAGGCGGCAATAGTAACACTGGGAGGATGTGGGGGAGTTCAATGTCTTTACCGATTATCTGTCTAAAAAAAAACTGTCTCAACATGGTGATAGTTTTAAAAAATACGGAAAAAAGTAAAAATGACAAACTGCAGGTTTAATAATCAGGAGAGAAACTGGATTTTTAGTTTCAGCTACCAGAGTCTCTAAGCAGCAGCTCAGTTAACTTACATCTAGATTATTCATTCATTTTTGTTCGTGAACAGTGAGAGTAATATTGTAAAACTGTTTATTAGACACAGATACATTACATAACAAAATATTAATATTACATGGCATCTTGCTTCAGTGCTTTATAAAGAAAAACAAAGAGAAATGATTCCACCTAAATGATTCATAATCCATTGTTTTTGCACATGCCTACTAATTACTCAAGTTGTGTTTTTAAAATAACTAAGGTTTTTATTCTTAATAAATATACATGATGCTTGATGGGGTCAAAAGATCCAACATATTTCCTCTGTTGCTTATTTTTCCGACCTCTGTGGGATCCGTGGAGCCATCAGAGTTTTTTGACACACACATACGGTCGGGAAGCGACACACTGCTCATCATTCCAGCACTTGTTTGCTGTCAAACAACAAAAAGTGACATCAGTGACTCAACACAAACAAAACCTTCAGCATAAAATGTAACTTGAACTAATGCAATTTATTCTGTTTAACAGAAAATAAAAACACTAAAGTTTATTTTTTGTCATTGAAATTATCAAAAGTTTGAAATTGATTTGCATTGTTTTCATGTACCTGAATGATTCATAACCACACAGCTCTGTTTCCCCCCGAAGTTATTAGGCTGCCCACTACACCAGTTTGTAAACTGGAAAATCCTCCCATCACTCCAGAACCAAATGGAATTCTGCAAACAACAGTTTCATCAATCACTGATTTCTGTCAAAGATCTTTGACAAGCTGCAAAAACCGTTTGTAAAGATACCTCTTCTGCATCAGATGCTCCAATCCATGTTTCTTGATCGCTGCCTCCTGATTCTGATATCAGGTTCTGAATCTGATGGTGTTCTAAGAAACTGTGGACTGATGCCAGCTGTGCTCCCAAAGACAAGCAGTCTGTCTGCAGGAGAGGCGAGCGGCAGGCATAAAATAGTTATTAGTGAAAGAAAGTGAGATTAGACTGTTTGCAAAGAGTTGGTAAAATAAAATAGCTCACCTCGGCTCCAGCCCAAGTTTTGAATGTTCCAAAATACCGGAAGCATCGGTTCCCGAGCGCAGACCAACCCGAAGGACAAGACATTTTATTCATCATCAGGTCAGCTGTCAAAGAAAACCGAATCAAAGTTTAATTAGCTGGTAAACGTAACAAAAGTGACATTTATCCTTAAACATCCCTTGACAGATTTGCTACAATGGTATCATTTTTATTAATGCCAGGGCAATATTAAAACCACAAAATATTTTGTACATATTTTAAGAAATTTTCCAAATGAATAAATGTTGAAATTAGACTGTGAAAAAGAAATATGAATTCTCAACTGAATTATTAAATTGTGTTTTATGTAAAACATATTTATATGTTTGTTTGTTTTTAAAAAAAGCATATAAATAATCCAAACAGCACAATATAAACCTTTCACATATGTAATGATGCTTATTTGTATATCAGGCAACCAAGTTTTTTGACCATTTGAAAATCCCTACTTTTAATACATAATTGAATCCATAGAGCATCTGTTTAAAATGATAAAAGTTGTTAACAATTCAACTGAGGCTTCTGTTAAGTATTATGTCTCTCATATTTCTGAGTAGTTTTTCTGAATTAATTAGACATAACAGGGATCAGACTCACCGTCTGTTTCCTCCTCCTCGGGCTCCAGGTCTGAATCGGGAAAATTTCAGTTTGTTAAAATATTACCTTGAATTGTTTTGGTTTATTTAGAGCAGATTGTCAGAATCACTGACCTGCTGCTTCTGCCCAGTTTCCACCTTCTGCTTCTGGAACAACTGTGTAATTTCACAAAGCTTTTATTATTACATATAATATGGTAAAGATTAAATGATCTGATTATAACCATGGTGACTAAAACTCACCGTCTGGAACAGGATCGTCAGGTTGCTCTACTGTATCTGGAAAAGCTGCGTGTTTTTAAGACTGGTTACATTTTTATATGTTGCAACATAATGAGTGAACAATAAATAAATATTACAGTTCCAAACTTCCTAATGTGGCTCATGTGCAGACACACTTACCAGCAGCTTCATTCAGAGCCAAGAAGGCACCAAAGAACAACATCACAGTCACAGTCTTCATTTTGGAAAAGATGGAGATTAATAACAAAATCACCTGTAAACATAAAGCAATGCTGCCTTCAGAAAACCTTTGAGAACAAAGATAACTGAATATATTATTAATTTGATGTCCAACCTCTCAGCAGAAACGTTTCTTCTCTTCGTTTCGCTCGGCTGTAGTGGACAGAGAATCTGGAAACCGTCTCTTTTATGCTTCTGTCTTTTCTTCCTGAACCAGGAATTTGACACGTGAATTTTAGACTCGTGTTTGGCTCCTTCTTATCTGTTGAGCAATCAGGGATAAAAGCTCTACAGCTAAACTTTTATGACGCAATATCCTGTTAATTAATCAAGATATTCTATTATCTATATTTGCTTGTAACTGTGGTTTTCCTCCTTCCTACATAAAACACAGTTTAGATTGTGTGAAATAAAAATAATTTCATTGAATGCTCTTCATAAGCCTAACATCTGGGATCAGGAACTTTTTCCCTAAATTTTATAGGTTATTTTCTTAGATTTTTCTGGTAAAACTCCAAAATGTGTCTTACATTTAGACTCTATGTTAGAAGATTTCCTTTATTATTTCCAATAATATTCTGTGACTTTCTTTGTGTGGCTGTTTTTTCATAGATTTCAAAATGTGATCAAGCATTTTGAGGAACTGAATAAAAATACTCCAACGTTTGACCAAATGTGTTTCCTCATAAAGTTAATGGAAGGAGCATCACTGCAGCGTTAAGCTCACTGGATTAAACTGTGATGTTTCTAAACTGTTTCTTACTTTTGCTATTTTTTGACACATCTTTTTTAATGTAAACACACTAATGTCCATTAAAGACTTTTTATGGAATTAACCTGCATTTTTTATCTGTGCTGTCAAACAAAAAACAGTATCATTGAAAATAGTTGTTTCAATATAATTGTGCATCTTGGCAGAAAACATTTAGAAAAGCAAACAGCAGCGTTTGAAAGGCCGACATCCTTAAACATGAGCAACACAATGTGTCACTTTGGTTTTCTGCTGTTTTATCTGATTTATGGTGAGCGAGAGATGAAGCACCGTTATAACAAGAAGTCAAAGGTCTTCCTCACTGTGGATTCCAGTAAAAATTACTGGTATCAGTTAAGGAAATGTAGTTCTGAAAAATCAGAAACTTTATCCTTATCTTATCTAAAAATATATATATATATATAATATATATATATGTTGTCATTAGTAATCCTAATATGATCATAACTGTAACATGAAAAAGATTTGTAACCCAAAGTAAATAATGAAATAAAAAGTGTTTCTAAATAGAACAAAGTTTCTTCTTTGTCATCAACTGAGAACTGATGACATTTGACCGACTGTGTTACTGCGACACGTTTAGAATGTTATGCAATCACTTTTCTTTAGAACCAGGCCGGAAATCCTCTGGTTTCCAGGAATATTCAATTACATTTATTCTTATTTGAGTATATTTATTACTATTTACTGTCATGTATGGTGATATCAAGTGATTTTACTGAAGCTGCAATGAACCTGGTCCAGTAGAGGCAGCAGCAGCAGCAGCAGCAGCTCCAGCAGCAGCAGCAGCAGCAGCTCCAGCAGCAGCAGCTGCAGCAGCTCCAGCAGCAGCAGCTCCAGCAGCAGCAGCAGCAGCAGCTCCAGCAGCAGCAGCAGCAGCAGCTCCAGCAGCTCCAGCAGCAGCAGCTGCAGCAGCTCCAGCAGCAGCAGCTGCAGCAGCTCCAGCAGCAGCAGCTGCAGCAGCTCCAGCAGCAGCTCCAGCAGCAGCAGCTGCAGCAGCTCCAGCAGCAGCAGCTGCAGCAGGACTGCTAGCCATGCAGGAACCAAAGGCTGAGGGTGGCTGGAGACCAGGAAGTGGCCAAGTGGAATAAAAGCTGGACTCCATGAGTCCGACCGCTTTGGAGATCCATAAAAGATTTCTGAAAGAGACGTCAAAAATGAGCCTTGCAGATACTGAAGCTTTTATTATGAAAGACATCAATTTATTTTCAAAGTCATAGTTGTGTTAAATAAATACAGCGTATGAAATAAGCTGTTTGCTTCTGTTTGGTTCTGTCATTCAATCCATTGGATAAATGAACATGAGCCTTTTCAATCTGATGTTTTTATTTAATCCAACGTGTTGATAAGCATTTGTGACTTTGTGTATTTGTTATCAATGTAGCTGCAAATCATTGACATTTTATAGGACCCATATATAACAAAATCAACAATATAATACAGGTTATTGGATGTTTTCCAAGGGGCAAAACGTTTATATTCTTTACAATATGTGTGGTTCTAAGAGGCCGTCAGGTTGTAAGTAATAATGTGTACTTAATTATTCTAGTGAAATAAAGGTTAAATGAATAAAGGTCAGATATTCAGCATCAGGTTGACACTGTATTATTTATCTCAGCATGTTGTCAGTCTGTATATTTAGGTCGTCTAAGACAATCCAACATCCGTTATCTCAGGAGTTCTGGGAACTCATCAAAATTCACTTTTGGACTTTGACTAAATGAGAGTCGATAATCTGCGTGTAGGTGTGTGTGTGTGTGTGTGTGTGTGTGTGTGGGTGTGTGTGGGTGTGTTTTACTTATCTGCTCTCCGGTTTTCTGTTTTCATAAATGCCATTAACAGTAAATGAAAGTTGGTCTCTTCTTCTCTGGATGCTGAGGTAAAGAAAGAAGCTTTTCCTGCTGTAATTCTCAATCATTTCTTTCTTTATTGATCTGTAAATAACATTTGGATCAATAACTGTTGTCTTTATTGAAGGTGATTATTGTCTCCATTTGCATAAACCCAGCAATGAAGATGCTGATTCTGTCATTCGTTCACGGTGCCTTGTTGGCTTTAGGCCAAGCTGTTGGTGAGTGTGAATTATTAAAATCATAAAAACTCAACAAATAATAATCAGCCGACAATAAATGTTTGTTCAAACCTGGATTTTTATTTTAAATTTATGAAATGACATACTTTTTTGCAGAATGTTCAGTTAACAAGTATAATTTCTAATTATCCTTGAATAAATTCATGATGTTAATAAAACATAATACACATATCTTGCATTGTGGACAAAGTAAAGTCCAAACTGAATTTGTGTCAAACTGCAGCTCTTCCTGAAGCTGAAGCTCTGAAGGCCTTGAAATGGACGAACGCAGCAGGTTAGAGCTTCTTCAGCAATAAGTTCATCTTTCTTCTGATATTTTCCATTGAAATGACAAAGATTGTGAGATTTAAAAACATTTTCATCCACACAAGGAGAACCAGGAGAAGAGAATTCATCTGCAAGAGGTAACGTTGTTTCCTTGTATTGGTTGTAAGGATTTATTTTAAACAAGTAATGAATGTCAAAATTACATACAAATTGTGATAAATATTGCTCTTTTCCAAGTAATTTTAAAGCTTATGCACAGTATTTTCCTTAATATAATTCACTTATTAGGTTTTCAATACTTGTTTTATTATTTGAAAGGCTTTGGAAACTTATTTTACCAGAAACAAATATATATTTAACAAGTGATTTAGTGGACTCACACATGTAGAGATGGATGTTATTTATTTCCTCTCCTGTTTTTCTGTTTTTCTCCAGTAGAAACAAAAGTTGGTCTCTGATTATTGAGCACTTGGTCATTATGTTAAAGAAAAAAAAAAGAAGCACATTTATGTTTTAACAATTGTTCTCATCAGACCAGAAAGTATTCTGATAAATAAATAAAACACAACTTGATGTGAAACATTTCACTTTATGAAACAAACAGCCATGAATCTAATCAATGCTTAGCAGACTGTTTATATTGTTTTCAAATTAGATTTAAAACAAATTGAATCTCAGACATGATAGACAGGAAGAAGACTGAACATTACGGGAAAACTGCGGAGAAAAGATTCCAGTTCTGTGAGATCAGATTTATTCTTTACGTTTGTTTTAAATTCACATGATGTGATGATGTTTGTTTTTGGACAGCAGTAAACAACCCAAACAGTTCAAGTCTTTGCTCTTCCAGCAGGTCTGAGTTTAATGGACGATGCTTCCGCTGCTTTCCTGTACCGATGAGTTGGGCTTCAGCTCAGGTATTTGTTCTTTACTTTTACATTTTCTTGCACCATTTGTCTAACTTTCTTCTGTCTCTGAGTCCTTCCAATGCTCTGAAGCACCATCTCTCTCTGTCTTTTCTCCACACTGTAGAAAAACTGTGTGTCCTTGCAGGCCAGTCTTGCATCCATCCATAATATTGATGAGTATCATGAGATTCAAAGGTTGATAAAAGCTGCAACTAATCAGCTTGTGACAACCTGGATTGGAGGCTCTGATGCACAAGAGGTAACTTTAGCTCTAGGAATTACTAGTTTGTTTGTTTTTGGAGTGAATTTCTGAATTATGATAGTTTTTTATGAACTTTTCTTCCCAGGAAGGCAGCTGGTTGTGGAGTGATGGAAGTCCATTTCACCACACAAGCTGGTGTGCAGGAGAGCCCAACAACGGTGCTGCTGATCCCAGAGCAGCACCGTTGCACCGTCAGCAATGTTTACAAATGAATGATAAAGGTAAATGATATCGAACACATCTTCTCAAAAGAGAAGGACAAAAGACCAGAGAGTTCTTATTGACTGAGAAAATATGCTTCACTCATATGGTCAAATTATTAATAACACTTTGGTTTACGTGATATGTTGATTACTTTTAAATTTATTTATGTATTTGTTGTTTTTTGTTACAGCTGAAAAGTGCTGGGATGACTTGTGGTGTAACTTTGCTCTACCGTTTGTCTGCGCCAAGAAGATCTGCCCCTGCGCTCACTGACAGGCCTGATAAAAACCAGGCTGCAAAAATGATGAATTAGCCACAGGAAATATTCTACTGTTTTGTCTATAAGATTTTTTACAAAATGTATGCAAACTACTAAACCCAATGTTAGAGGAATTTTAGAAAGTAGCTTCTCTCTAACACCTGAATGTAATGACTGTCAGCTGAAGCTGTGCCGAG
The DNA here is from genome assembly GCA_903066825.1 of Alfaro cultratus. Lineage (NCBI taxonomy): Eukaryota > Metazoa > Chordata > Actinopteri > Cyprinodontiformes > Poeciliidae > Alfaro > Alfaro cultratus. Next base: position 20,827 of record CAEFZX010028701.1, read on the forward strand.
TGGTTGTTTTGGTTCCTCATTCCTTAAAGAAATAAAGTGATAAAAGTGCCCAAAATAAAATTTTAATATTGTGTTCACTAAATTTCTTGACGCTAAAAACACAAACAGTGCAGAATGTGTGTTTATCTATATCTACATAATGTTTCATCAGACTGATAGACAGCCAGAAGGCTCTTTTTGATATTTTAAAGCTTAATAAAATGTATTTTTTTTATGAGATATTAGTGCTTAATTTTAAGGAGAAAATTCATAACTAGGTCAAACTTTCACTTTGTGTCAGTTTGGGTGTTTTAGTCCAACAGAAAACCTCGAAACATGAAAAGCCCCTGAAAGTGTTTGAAAAAACCACGTCTTCCTAATATATAAAAAAACTTAGACTGTTTTCGAGTAAAAATGACAGAGAATTTCTAAAAACATGATTTTTTTTAAGTGTCACTCCAATGTTTTTTCCATATACTAGAACTAGAATGTAAGAGTTTGCGATCCTGAAAAACAGGACATGATTGTTTCAGGGCACCAGGGAACAAACTGCAGTGGCACCACACTACAAAATGTGACCAAAGACGAACAACAAATCATAAAACACACATAATAGCAACTCTATAACGTAATCTTTGACTTCACTGGGTCGTTATCTAGTTTTTAAGCTTCCTAACTCTTCAAGGCGCCTTCGGATCCCGGTCAACAAGTTGATTTAGTTCAGTGTTTATGTTGCAGATGATATTTAGAAGAGATGCTTTTTTCGTATTGATTGATTTAGCTCGTCTGCACATGAATTGTAATCTGTCAAAATGACAGAAAAGCTTCAGATTTTTCAGTCAATTAAAAAAATTCCCGGTCAAATACGGAAAATGTTCCATTAATGCCATCCCCGGTACTTAAGTGTTTTGTAAAATATTTTAAATTAGTTCTTATACTCAGAACAAACAAATATACTGTAAGAAATATGTTTTATTTTTCCTACAAAAACAATGTACACACTGTAGATCCCAGCCAACACAACGATGCACATACAGTGGTCTACTTACAAGACAGAAGAATTTATTGTACAGCTAAAGTAAAAAAAAACATTCTGCATCCTCTGTTCAAACTGGCCACAGTCCCTCCCGAATCCCAGTTTATTGTTCAAAATATTTATCCAGTGCACCAAAGAACAGAATCTATAATCTGAATAGCAAAAACATCCTTGCTTCACCAGTAGAGGGCGCAGCTGTATGAGTAGTTCAGCCATCTCTTCAAAGCAACAAGGTATTTTTCCTCTTTTTCAAATAAAATGTGTCTATTACAGCCAAACCAATTTTACCTATGTGAAGGAAAATTAATTAACAATGTTTAATCAATTTAAATGTACACTTTATGATGTTTTATTAAAGGTTTGCATTCAGTTGCAGCTCAACAGGAAATATTCTCTTTTGACCCTCCGGAACATAAGTTGGAACAAGTTGTGTTCAGCGGTTAGAGATGTCAGACGTTGCTAAGGTTGAAGTTCAGTTTCTAGAGTCTGTTTAGCCGCCCACAGAGAGGTCACTTTGGGGAAAACACCTGTTAGGACACAGAAAGAAAGCAGAACTTATCTGTTTTCGTCAGATAAACCATAAAGGCGTCTTTTCCACAGGAACCACAGAGCATATTTCTGTAGTTGAGGCTTGAATGTCCATGCAGACCTGCTCAACTGAAACTCACAGATAAGCAATTTATAGATTTTATTTTGTCTTGAGCTATAGGGTGTGTAGTCGCGTAGTGTGCGATATATCCTATATAAATGAGAGGCCATTCAGCCTCAAGTTAGAGCTCATCTACAGTTTGATCTACATTTGCTTCTCCGTCTGCAGACGAATTAAAATAAAAAAAAAGATTTGATCTCAGCAAATGTACTTGTCTCAGTCTCATCCTTTAATTTTGTGTGAGTTCACACCCGTCCTTAACATTTTATTTTTCTTTTCTTGTAAAAACTATAGGAGTAAAACTAAAGAATTCAAACAAAGAGTTTCCTGGTTTAGTCCACAACCAGCTCTCTCATTGCTGCAGAACTGGTCCATGTTTTCTGCAAAGGTTTAAACTCAACCATAATATTAGCCTCACAATGCAACTTTTAAGGAGTCTTTTTTTTTTTTACAAACACATTTAAATTCAAAACATAAAATGTGCAAGATTGATTTATAGTCTAGTTAGAAGTTAGCAGAAACAACTAAATGTGCCTCAAAGCTTTTACAGTGTTTGCTTATTGTGTTATGGTTTCATAATGTAAAGCATTTCGATTTGCCTTGTTGCTAAAATGTACAATACAAATAAAGTTAACTTGGCTGAGAACCCAGACTGCTTAAACTAATAAAACATTTTACACACCAAACACATCCAGACCAGCATTTTTTAATGCATGCTGTTTAATTTAGCAAAGAACAAGAATGGAAGTTTAATCAGCAAGAAAATACATAACGCAGTTATTTTACAGTACATTTGCTCTGATCTCATGAGAAGCAAGACAGAGTTCCTCTGTCGATGTGCTGCGCCGCGTCATCTTTCAAGAAGCATAGATAGAAAATAAAAAAATGTAAATGAAGAAGTTTCTTCATGTCTTCAGCTCAGTCCAGCTCCAGTTTCTCAAAACGCAGACAGATGGTTGGTGGATCGTACATCTGACATCATCCCAGCACTTTTCTCCTGTAAGTGAGAAAAACAGAAAACAGTTTTATACCAAGAAAGCCTGAAGCTTTTCAAAAGTCACAGCAGTATTCAGATTGGAAGTATTCAGGAAAACTTTGCACCACTAAAGATAAAATATGTCTTTACTTATTTTATGTTTTTGCTTGTGATCAGACATCTATAAGAAGTGACCTCAGTTTTACCTGAGTAATTCATTTGCATGCAGTGCTGGTGCCTAGCAGCATTGTTGGGTTCTCCAGGACACCAGTTGGTAAATGTCATCAGCGTCCCATCGCTCCAAGTCCAATGAGCTTCCTGCAAGACGCATCATGAGAAAAACTCTTAGTCTGTGTTGAGCAGGTTTTGATGAATAGAGTGATATTGGGTAACGCTAACCTCAGCTGCATCAGAGCCGCCGATCCAAGTTTCCTTCATCTCATGTGTGGCGCGCACAACGAGCGACTGAATGTCATGGTATTCATCAGAACTGTGCGCAGATGCAAGGTTTCCTCCCATGGAAACGCAATTTCTCTGCCAATCAATCGGAAAAAAAAAGAAGAATGACTAGAAAAATAATTGTGAATAAAAAGATTTACATTTTATTTAGGAAGACGCAACATGTAAAGGCATAAACACGAATCATTGTCCAGTTATACCTCAGCTTTAGCCCAAGTCAGACGTCTTGGAACATATTTGAAACATCGTCCCTGGATTAGATTCCAGCCTTGAGGGCATTCAGTTCTCAATCCATTGATCTCTTTGTGGGAAAAAATATAACAAACATTATCTATTACACCATTTCACCTAATAGTGAAAATAGCCCCGAAAAATATCAAACTAATCTTCTCTACTAGTGTAGAAGTTGTAACTGTCGATTTCTGATATAGAAAAAGGCTTTTTTGGTCAGCTAAGGTTCGACCAGGTGAAACTAAATCATAAATGGAAAGTGAACCAACAATATAGAAAAATGAACTCTCTGAGTCTCAGGAACTGCAAATGATAGAGATTTTTAATGTTAAAAATGACATAAATTTTCTTGAGTCAAATCATTTTAACTGCTCAACTCAAAGGATTCTTGTTTCTCACACTTACTGACAAAATACTCACCGTATTGCTGCTCAGAAGCATCAAACCACAGAGGAGCAAAGTCAGGATCCTCATGGCTGCAGGTTATTGTTAGATAATTATCACCTTCTGTAAAAATAAAGATACAAAACCAAAGTACAACCAAGAACCAGAATAGCAGGAGAAGGTTAAGCAAAAAGGGCTTGTAGAAAAGAATCAGCTTCTTACTTCCAGCTCTGAATCAGGAAGTTTCAGGTCAGATACAGGAACTTTAAATCAGCTTTTATAGACACATTTATCTTAACATCACATCTAAAGGAGGAAACCGAAGCATTAAAGGGGCGACCATATGCAAACTGTCTGATCTAATAATGCTGCAGCTCAACAATCATTTATGGAACATGAAGGATTTTGCTTCTTCCTCAGAGAGCAAATTTATGACTTATATCAGTTCTAAGTTACTGAGGGAAAAAATTCCTGTTATTTTAACTTGAAAAAGTCATTTGTTGGTAACCCCAATTTATGAAACACTAAAAGAGTAAAAATCCCACAACGGTCATGAAATAACCCAACAAACGTAATGTTAGATAAAAAGATTCATTTTCTTATTTCCCTCTTTGCTCTCCCTCACCCCTTGATGCCTCTCTCTCTCTCTCTCTCTCTCTCTCTCTCTCTCTCTCTCTCTCTCTCTCACTCTCTCTTTCTCTCTCTCTCTCTCTCTCTCTCTCACTCTCTCTCTTTCTCTCTCTCTCTCTCTTTCTCTCTCTCTCTCTCTCTCTTTCTC
>CAEFZX010028704.1:0-50635 GCA_903066825.1 Alfaro cultratus
GTAAAATCTGAGAAATTTATCATTTTAAGTGGTCTCTTATTTTTTTCCAGAGCTGTATATAAGTGTGTGTGCAATTTGTAAGGACTAATATTGTAGTGATGCTATTTACTATCTGCCTTCTGTTTCAATGGCTTGGAAATATAGCAAAAACTCAATAATTTCATGTTGTACTATGCAGATTCTCAGTTTGCACTGATGATGATTTACTCACCTCTGCATGCTGAATAGTTGGAGCAGCTTCAACTGACTGCAGCTCTATCTTAATTTGGTTGCTACTTAATTCTTAGGGCATTGAATGTTTATACACTGATTCTGAGCTAACTAAAACAATTAAATCATGTAGTGGCACCCCATTTTCTGTGTGTGTATTCATTCCAAATACACACATGGAAAATGGGGAAGTTTCAAAAGTGACACACAGACTTCAAAGATAGGACCTGATATTATATAAAACGCTCTTCATTTCCTCCTCTTTGGATCCAACTAACCTGTCTTATTTAATCAGCCCACAAACATAGTGCGATAAGACAGAATGTGCCAGCAGCTGAAGCTGAAAGATACTCTTAGCTGAGCCAAAGTTTTTCAAAATCAAAATTACCACAACACTTAAGTCTCCACTGTTCTTCAAGGAAGTATGTGCATGTTTTCCACTCAGCCACTTGCCCATTAAACAAATGGATGCTTTGGTATTATTTTTTTAAATTAACAACACCCATGTTGTCATTTCTGGACTGGAGTTAATTCATGTACGTATCTTGTGTTCTGCTCAGCAGCGATAGACAGTTTTGTCTTTGGCTCTGTGTGCTTGAAAAATGAATGCAACGACAGTACAAGAAAATATTCTAAGAACACTATTGATGATATTTTCTCTGGGTTTCTGCTTGGGGGCACTTGTTAAATATATTTAGAACAAAATCAGTGTCACACCTTGTGAGAGAGGAGTTGCTGTAAAACAGGGCTTTACTGATATTTTAAAACAAAGAGGAAATGATTTGAGTTTGTAAAATGTATTTAGCATCTAGTATTAAGAGATTAGCACGGTGAGCACTATTTTATATAAACAACAGCATGTGTGTGAAGTCTCTCTTGATCTCTGCCTCTAACAGGCTGCCAACATGTTCAAATCCAGCAGTTTGCATGACAGCCAAAGGTTGAGACAGACATATTTCTGTACTCTTTTAGGTTCAGTATTTCTTTTATCAATTGAAACTCTGTTACAGCTTGCATAATAAATGTCTGGACATGTAGAAAACATAATTTCCTTGTACATCCTTGAGGTTCCTTTATAAAACTTTGAAATAGCTAATTTAAAGTCTTCCTGCAGTTGTGGGATGTTGTTACAATGAATTGTTCAAGCTTATCTTGGTGAGTTCACTGATGAGAAAAGATCAATTCTTGACTTTCTGACTGGCACATGACAGATCAGGACTGATCAGGCTTAAAATTGGATGATTCCAGTCTACAGTCAACTTCTCTGTGCACCTCTTACTCAGTATTAAATTTCTAGTTTAAAGATTAGGAGTAGTGTACAATAAATGCTACACGCAAAGCTAAAACCAGCAAATATTTAGTTTTGTTTTTCTCTTTGCGTTTTCAGTCATTGTAAATCAGTTCTATTTTAAATTTGCTCAATCATTGTTACTTTAATTTGTAATTTACAGAAAAATTAGATCTGCAGGAATTTATAATCTTTAAATCTTTGCAATTATTTCTTTCACTAACTAGAAATAACAACTTTAAGGACAAAAAAACTATAAGGTTATGTGGAAGATGGATTTAAAGGTCTAAAAAGGTCCAAAATATTGTTCTAAATACAAATATTTTCCAGGTTTTCTGATTATATTTCATAAATAGCTGTTGAAAACCAGATCTAAATTTACATGCAAGGATTGTTTAACGATTGGGCCCATAGAAAAGCATTGGAGGAGCATTTGGTTGCCCATCCCTGGTTTGTGTTATAAATAAAATATCTTTGATCCCTACTTTCTCTTTGTTCATTTTTTAATTACCTCACATTTTGTCCTTCTGTCCTTTCTCGCTTGCTTTGTGTTGCGTCTGTCCATCTGTGTATTTTTGGCTGGCTGCAGCAATTAAGAGGATAATGCTTTTCATCCACTCCAAACAGTCTGAGCTAAAGACACTGAAAATATGAGTAAGAGAGGGAACATTAAGCAGCAGACAGAGACCGTGGCAGAGCTGCAGGAAGAGGAGAGTGGAGTTGGATGAAAGGAAGAGCCTGAGGTAGTGCCTCAGCCTACATTTAAGAGAAGCCCACCGGGGTTAACTGAGCCCTTGACGATAGATTCTTAAGTCCATTCCTGCTTGTTTCTTGTTTGTTTTTGCCACTTCTTGTTGGTCTCTGTTGGATTCTGAAAGAAAGAGATAAACAAAACATCTAAAGCTTAAATACTTTCCTATAAGTAGCTGACATCTGGCTACATTAAATATGTAGCACTTTCTAGAGGTGATAGGGCTGGATAATAAGTCAGTAACAATACTGTGATAGACACATGATCAATATCAATAGATAACACTTTGGAATATTCAATAATTTCTCTAAACTCCAAACCAGAACCGCACAGCATTCTGGGGGATGGAGGCAGAGGAAAGGCTTTATCTGGCCTGCTCAACATCTCATGGCCAGCTAAGAAAGGTTGGTGGCATCAACTAACTCACTCACTCTTTGGTTACCTAGCAACAACTTGTTACTAGGTAACTTGCACAGCAGTTTCAGCCTGGAGGAACCAGTGTGCCAGTATTTCAGATATGTGAGCGTAGGTTTGTTCATTGATCAGAAACATTTTACGTATCTGGAATCTGGTCAGGGCCAATCACATACAAACCTTCTGGTCACCAGCCAGTTTCTTGGTACATGTGATTTAGTTTACTTTTCAAACATAGATGTGGTCTCTGCAGATGGCCATTTTGCACATTATAAGCTTCTATAAAACCATCATCATTACGATAGCTCTGATACAACAGTGAGAAGTCCAGTCAAGCACTTCAGCATTGCTACAATGAGGCACACACTCATGGCTTTTAGATGGCTCTGAGACAAATATGCTCTGATATTTTTTTTCATACATGATGCTGAAAATAATAATATTGTTGCCTGCCTTCTTGCTGCAGCAGATGATTGTTTGAGATACAGTTAAATGTTCATCCATTTGCTTTTACTGTATAAGAGCTGTGGAGTAAATTCTCAGCACCAAACAGAAACACTCTCCATGTTTTTTGTTCCTGTTTGTACTGTGACAGGACCATCTGTTACTGACTGATGTTATGGTTGGCTTAAACCAAAATGCATGCTGACTGCAGTTTATTGCTATGGGATACTATATTTGTCATATGTAATCTGTATTTATATGACAACCTGTGCAGGGCCTGCAACAAAATTGCATTCACTCATACTTATAGTCTTTATAGTCTCAATAGTAGAAGTAGAAAATGGCTTCCTAAAGTTCAGAGTACAGCTCTAACTTGATGCTTCTTGGTGGTAGAAATATGAGATGCTGCATTTAATGGACAATAAAAAAAAAACTCATGGTAATCACTAAGACTGGTATAGCATAGCATCCCTGTCAAAATGACAGGAAAAGGCATTGTCCTAGCAGCAGCTGAAATACTCATCTTCAGATATTTAGGTTCACATTCCTGAAAACTTTGCTTTCATTAATGATACTAGAATAAACAAAAGGGTGCTTTTCAGTACTGGAGTGTAAACCATGTCCCAAAACTGTACCACAAAATGCCCCAAGATCTGTTGGTAGTTATATTTGTCAAACATAAAGCAAAGCCACAACTGATATCAGGGTCGGGGGAGGGTAAATCAAGACAAAAATGAAAGATGAACTATGAAATGACCAGCTATTTGAAGAGCTACAGCACACAGTTCCCATCTCTGTCAAACTGTGTAACTCACCGTCCTGTCACTATCACCTCCATGGTCTCATCCATCGGTATTCTAACTGGTTGCTGCTGATGGAATCACTGAAGCGACTGCACAGTGTACCGCTATCTGCCATTAATCTGACGTGGTTCTGGCTTCTGCATTCAATCTGGGATCACATTGCTTGGTACATAACCCTTCTGTCTAAAATGAGCAGCACAGATGGTTGTTTTTTTGTTTTTTTGCTACTGACAGGTCAGTAAAATCTCATCTCTTCACTTGCACAACATGCACACAGGACAGAAAGCTCCGACAGGCCAATAAAACTCCTAAAAGGCTGTCGCTTGTACAGATTTCACAATCCAATAAAAATCACAAAGTTGACAGAGAAATTAATCATAATGGAAATCTATCAAGCACATTTTTAAACTTATGTTTCTTTGTAAGTTTGTGTATTTGCAGGAAATTCCGGAAGAGTTCATCCTGAGTTTTTCAATTTCAATTCAGCACACTGTAACATTTCTTGAGTTCTTGTGGTGCCTTGGGAAATAAGCCATATTGTCCATGTCATAAACTGTCACTGGACAAAAAACAGCAGCTGCCCTCATAGTAGATGTTCCTTTTTAGATGACATCAAGAACAAAACTGCATACTCTTTTTTCTATCAGATGTTATGAGAAATGATAACCACAAATGATGTCCTTATGTTGGGAGTATTGAGATTACTTAAGTCCAGTTAATCTTAGAAACAAATCATGCTGTCTGTAAAGATGACTCACAATTTGCAGGGTTTTGATGGGCTGCTGTAATGTTTGCTTGAAACCATAAGCATCACACTGAACATTCGTTTATACCCACCCTCCTGCTGTTGTCTTTATTTTAGGTTTTTTATTTTTTCAGAGCCTGGGAGCCTTAGCCACAGTCACAACATTTTTGCTTTCTTTTAGAAATGCTGCAAGAGTCAAGCTGGATGCAAATACGGTCTTTTCACTGTGGGACGCTTTCATTTTCTCAGTAAGGTTACTGCCAAGGATCACTTCCTGCAAATGAGGACACTTTGTGGATAAAATGAATGTCATTATTGCAGTGATTCAGGTGCACTTTCCTGCTCTTTAATTCCAGTCACCGCAGAGAGCTTTCACGGCCAGAAACACACATACTCACAGAAAACAACAAAATAAAACACAAGACAGACAGTGTCATGCAAATACTCAGGAAATCGACAGATGAAAGGCTGATATGGAGGAAGGATCCTGTTGCATCTATGCGATGGGGGGACGATTTTAGATTTTCAAAGGACATTTGACAAGAAGTCACAGACAAATAGTCGACATTTTGATGTTTGTTGTTCCCTTCTGGGTTAAATCTGTGCCCAAACTGTGCTGTGCTGATGCTTCTCATTAGATACCATGTTAATTGTTCTTATTTTATCACCGTGCCCAAACACATGAATGAGTGGTTTTACTAATTTGGAGAACTTTCTATGCTTTTTTATTATTATTTTTACAAGAAAATGTTGAACTGAGCTCAGTCCTCCCTGACATCATCTGTTTGAAAGTGAACAAAGGGTTTTAATTGAGAAACTTTTCAAATAAATTTTAACTTGTTTATGCAGAAAAGACTCAGAAAATTGGCTTGTAAAAGAAAGAGGATGGTGACTGCTGTTTCTTCCTGTTTCTGTGGGTGTCCACTCATATTTCAGGCTGTGGTGCACAAACATCGTATCTGTGTCTGCAAAACTGTTATTGGTAATGCATGCCTTTCGCCTTTCTTTAAATGTGACTATACCTCCATTCTCTCCAATAACCTAAAGACTTGTGCAACATCTAAAGTGCATGTAGTCGATGCATTTTAGATGTGAACGTTTCCATGTACAGCAGAGACAAACAAAGGGAGTGAAATCACAACTTAGTGAAATCACATGTAACTATTTTTGTAGAGTTAAATACAGTCAAATTAAAAGCGCGCATGTTAATTTATGTGGCTGAAGTTTTGGTAGCTGAAGAAACAGGATCAGGATTTAATTCGAGAAACACTCCTTTCCTGCCGTTTTAATGGGACCTGACTATAAAAAATATACTTTTAATGAGCAAACTTGTGTGCTGTTGTAGTTTCGTGGCAGTTTTGTTGTTTGCCAACTAAAACAGGAGATTATGTTAATGAGAGCAGCTCTTTGAGAGTTTTGTGATAATAAAATACAGTTTATGTGAGAAAGAGAATGGGAGAGAATTACAGAGACGTGCATAAGCCGACAAAGTCCAGGTTGAAATTGCTGACTTATAATATGCTAACTATATGTCTGCATGATCGATAAATGGATGAGAAATAGTTCATGCTGGGACTGTAAAGCTTAACTCAGTTTTAAAGGTGTGAAATAAATTTGGAACTAGGTCTCAATGATTTATTGTTATTGAAAACAATATTCATGTTGCTCCTCTTTGTCCTAAATTGTGTTACTCACCCCCACTGCTGACTAAGTTTTTTTTAATTGCCGAGGTGTAGTTAAATGTTTTTTTTTCTGCTGTGATTTAGCTCAGTTTGACGCCACTCTTCCCTTCACCAGTGTGAAAACTTTCCATCTGAAGATTAGGGTTGTCACAATACTGAAATGTCAAAGTTGATACTAAGAAAAGAACTCAATACCATTTCTACAACATTAATTGAAATGCCCAGGGTTTTGCCCAGAGCAAAAATCAGATTTATTTTAACTTCCTTAATTGTGACAAAATCGGAAAGTAGGGGAGAATTAAATCCTTCTTTAGAGAAAAAAAGTAATTTAAGGGCAAATCAGTAGAGAAGATAACCCTTCATAGTATAAATGCTACTATCCTTCATGTAAATATGAGCCTTTGATTTAGACATGCAATTATTTTATTTCATAATAGTTACGTATCTTTAGTGTGCCACTGTGTGCTTCTGTTTTTCTCTTAGTTTGCTGTTGGGACAAATATATTTTTATACTGAGAGGCAAATAAAGCCCATCAGCCTTACTCAAAATAGAATAGAATAGAGTTTATTATCATTTGCACAGAATCATTAAACACATTGAAATTCATGTGTGTTTCTTCAACTTAAGGATAATAAATGTTCATAAAATATAAAAAATAAATATAACATAAAATGGACATGTTGAAAACAAACATTTAAGAAAAAGCATCAAGCGTTCGTGTAAATAAATAGTAATTGATGTTGCACATTAAAATGATCTGATTGCAGTTCAAATGCTTCACATTTATCATATTTTGTGTTGCAGTAATGAATAGTTCCTGCCATCTTTAATGTCATGTGCTACTAATTTAACAGTGGCTGTGATAAAACTTCCTGTGTAATTGCTTTGTATTATTTGCATGACTTTGACTTTTTATTGTTACAAAAGCGATGCAGTGGGTGTTACTCTGTCATCTTTGTTCTTTCTTTAACAGAATAACACCAGATCTTCTATTTTTGTCCCTCTGTGCCAACGAGCTTAGCAACAGGAGGGCCATGTGAATAACACCTGCAACAACCTTTCACATCAACATGGCAATGTTGTTCTTCACCTCATCTCATCTTATCTTTATTTATCTCTTCTCCTATCATTTTTGTCTCAGCTTCGCCCATTTTCTTAGATCTGCTGCTTGTCAGCATCACTCAGTCATCCTCTCAATCTTCATTTAAATGCCTAAAGCCTGTTAAATCTGCCCACATGGCTTGATTTGGACCCTGTCCCAAATTTGGGATCAGTCCTAGTCCCAGAGGGTTGTTTTGGACTGTGGCAGTAAGAGCAGTGGATGTTGAGTAATTGGATGCACAAACAGGAACCAACCTAACTGAGTGGGGAAGCTTTTTAAAGAGACAGCTTTTTATCCCATTCAGTTTTATCCCATTGCACACGGTGCAAAACATGCACTCACCTTTAAGAGGGCCTGATGTAACCTAATGTGTCCTGTCTGCCCCTGTGAGTCAGCACTCAGTGCAGAAGACGACACCACTGACTGACAGACAACAGACACACACATACACACTCGGAGAGTTAATAACCTTCGGGGTAAAACCTATTAAATATGCACAGACGCTAGATCACATCATTCACAAGCTAACGTGTGCAGGCAGATGGAGGTTCAGTCGTGATCTCTCACAAAAACAGAGTGATAGGAAAACACATTTTTTTTCTTCACTTGTTCTATTTACATGCACTACTCGCTGTGACAGATCTCTATAACTTTGGGCTCTTAATGTCTTTGAATGATTTTTGTTTTCAGGGAGGAGTAAGCTTACAGCAAATAATATCAATAACTTCGACTTCAGTAAGAAGTCAAGAGCTTGACAGATAAGCTAGATTTTTTGTGGATTTTCATTTTATAGAGATTCAGGCTCAAATATATACATACACTTAATATGTGAAATGTCTCTTAGCAAGTTGTAGTTGTATCATATTGATTAATAAGGTTCTGGATTAAATTTGGCTGAAGATTTAAATTGTTTTGGTTCCTACAGATTTTAAGTATACACCATGGAATTTCAATAGAGTTTAGGTCACAACCAATACAAAAGCACCACATTAGCCGTCTTTATCCATTCTAAAACCATGGGCAGGATCATTAGGTGTACGATGAGCCAGAGAGCTAGCCTACTTACTGCTCATGTACAAAGCTGAAATGGCAAGCTGGAAGACCAAGGATTTCAGAACACGTCTTCACAGTTCCAACTCTGTAGATGGATGGAGTGCTGCCAACAGGAACTAGAGAAAGACAAAACACTTTTGATGAATGAGTAGTAGAATGTCAGCAAGATCTTGGTGAGTTTAGTTATCTAAGAAGATGCATCCTCCAGTCACACTTCAGGATCCCCTCAGTGTTAGAGGAGAACCTTGTTGTTGGAGATGGTACCTAAATACTTAATCCCTCTACTATCTCAACCGGAGAACTGTGAACCACAGTGGTGACAGCCAATGCCAGTTCCCTGGAGAAAATACTGAAGAAATTTTAATTTAATGACTTTAGCAGAAGCTTTTTTGGGGGGGTTCTCCAACTCCCAAAAAACAGGATTGTAAGTTTACAGAGACGTTGATTGCCCGATTGCCAGTCGTAGGCCTGCGGGGGGATAATTGCTCGTCAAAGCTTCTGCTTCAGTCATTACTGCGGTTTTAACCTCAGTGCATCTCGCAGCATGCCGACTTGAGCAACCAGTGGCACTACAGTCTGTCATTAGTGACACACAGGCAGAGGTCACATGTGTCAGTCTGACAGTTTTACTAAGTCATGTTGCCTGTAAATAAATCTTGAAGATTTCTGCACTTTGAAGTTATTGTACAAGTTTAGGAGGCAGCTGGTAGGATTGTCTTTGATGACTTTGCGTGGCCATGCTGTAAAACACCATAAGATGCAAACAGGTGTAAGTTAAAAATCAGTGTTTTTGAATACAGTCTGATTCAAACAGATGGACTGTTATCTGTTCAAGATTCAAGGGGTGAAAATACTGTAGTGATGCTCTGTATGTATACACTATAAATGTGCTGCGCTGCTGCCCGCTCCATTTCTTGTCTCTTTGCCCTGTCAAGGATTCTGGTAATGTTTTGATGAGAAAACCTAGATGCACAAACCTTCTGATTCCTGCAAAACACAGAAAATCACTTTCTTGCTTTGCACCTTGTGATAGACTGACATGTTCACTTGTATCAACAGACCCCCCCCACGCGACGCATCTGACACTTCCAGACCGAGTGAATCACCCTCCTCCTGAATGACAGCATCACAGATTGAGTCTACGTTATGGATTAGGCAGTGGATTATGATGGATTAGAAATCTGGCATTCACAAAAACCAGTGTAGGCTTTCATTGCAGGGTGACGTCATTCTGTTTGGCTCTGCAGGCTGTCGATCGGAGCTCATTCAGCCTCATGCCCTCCTTCATTACTTTGTTTGTTTGACACGTCTGCTTCTCACTGTTAGCTTTGGTGAAAACAGTTGCATTTGTCACCGTTTGCTTTTTATAAGTGTGACTCTGCATGTGTTACTATGGCAACGCCGTACATTCCTCCTTACGTGTTTTCCCTTCTGGCTGCTCTTCATCTTTCTTCTTTTTGGTCCATCAGCTGTAGACGGAGGAGAGTCGTGCTGAATGAACCCAATTAGGGTTATAAATTTCTATTAGTGGAGGGTCGCAGTTTTTTATTAAAGCTTCAGTTATTTTTTCAATTTAAGATGAATAATACATAAGTGATTGACTTAATGATCTGCATGTGTATCTCGAAGGCTTTTTTGTGTGTGACACAGAGACTCATGCATGTTTAGATTTATAGTTTAATGACGGCAGTGTGCTGCTTTCTAACTTCCCACTCAGACACAAACACACATGCCATCTTAGCCAGATTGAAAGAGGATGAGCAGTCTGCTGTGGACAGATCTGTGAGCGAGTCATTTATAGCCATGTAGACACAAACACACAGAAACACACTTACACAAACACCTCCAACAGCATTTACTCATCGCGTTCTCATTCAAGTTTAGCATTTAATTTAGTTTAACTTGCTGACAGCCGCCTACAACTACTGTAATCTTTACAGACTACTTCTGCTAATGACAGATAAAATATTTTCTCTTACGCATCTTCTCTAAAGACTCCAGGTTCCGATTCACCTAAACCGCCGTGTCACATTTTTTTTTATGTTCAGTATTTTCATGAATTTTGAGACAATTTGTGAAGCTCTCTTTCTAAGATGTGTTCTGTGTCATTTTTACTGAAAGAAAAAAAATCAATTAGATTTTTTTTTTGTAAACAGACTCTGGTCTACACAAGAACTATATGACCAAACATGTTTTCTCCTCATACATGCTTCTCTTAAAACAAATCAAAATTAAGTTGTAGTTTGACCTTTACTGGCAGCAAGAATAAAGAGCAGCCCTTCTGTTTAGCTTTTGTTACAGTACAAATGCTTTGGGCAAGATGCCCTTTTCCAGAACTCATTTAAGATAACAATGTTGTAGAGCAAAAGGACTTTTCTCTTTATGGGAAGATTAGATGGCTTTGCCCTCAGGAGCTTTCATTGTGTTTCTGTCTTGAATAGTCTTGTCAGCTCTGAGCTCTTTACTTGGGACTTACAGAGGAACAATGTTCTTGACTTCACACATTTCAATTATTTATCATTTGACGAGCTCTGAACAGGATGAGAGCAAAGCTGGATATTTCGCTCTGTGAAAGAACAGACTGAGAACAGAAAGAGCGACCAGCCATCGGAAGAAGTTAGGATTATTTATGGCAATTAAAATTGATTTACTGAGAGTTCACAGTGCATCTTATTGATGTGCCATCTGGTTAAGATGCAGGTTGATGATTAACCTTAAAATGTATTAAAAACTGATGGTACATATCAGGAAGCGATGTTCAGCTGTAATACATAATGAATCATGAATCAAAACCCGGGAATATGAGCTGGTGTCAAGCTGGAGCAGTATGTTTGTTTGCTTAAGTGACTCAGCTTCTGAATAAGGATGAGCAGGTGGATTATCAACACTGGAGATGAAATAAATAAGCTGGTGATTTCAGGCAGGTATAGGAGCAGAACATCAATGGTCGATGAAAATGAGATAAGTATGTGCAATTGTTGTCTCTTCATTGCGTCTATTGCCTTTCCTTCTTCCCCATTGCTTTACTTGTCTTTTCTTATTGAAAATCTAGAGTGAGGGATGCTGTTAAGTCTCCTCCAGCCCTCTCTGTTCAAAGCCTAATGCATTTCCCTTAAATATTTCAATGTATTCCTCTTCTGTTCTGCAAGGCTGAGTACAAGCTCTCCATCAGCTGGCACCCACATAGGCAGACTGCCACCAGGAAAATCCTTCTACTGGTTTGATGTCTCAGAATGCCAGAGAAAATAGCTGAAGAGTGACATCAGAAGGGAGAGAGATAAGGCAGGCCGGCAGGGTTTTGGAGCAATGCAAGATGATAGATCCAGGCTTCTCACATTATTTAAAGTGCATTAAATAATCGCCTTGTTCTCCGATGCTGTATGTTCAGATTTCTCTTTGTGTTCTGCTATTTACAGTACTTCCTATGCAGATGTGAGAAGGTTTGGTGGCTGATGCAATGAGAAACCAACTTGTTTTTTTTTTTCTCCTTCTTTCTTTTCAGTGGTTCTGCTTTGCAACATCTGATATTGCTGAAGCACACACAGCCACAAAGAGTAGTAAGCAAAATTCCCAGTCAGTACATGACAATAACACCTGTATCATTCACTTCCCACGTTATGAGCTGTTGTGTGAAACAATAACTCCCGTGTTTCTGTGTGTGTGCCCTCTTGTCAGAATCTCCAATGGCACATCGAGTCTTGCTGCACCAACATGTGAAGCCTTAGCGCTTCATTAATTTCAGTTTTTCATTACGGTGAACTCCCGTCTTCCCCGACTTTTTTCCCCTCCCTCTCTTTCCTTCACCACTCCTTCCATTAAATTCCTTGGCAGCAGCTGTCAAGGGGGTGAACCTTAAGGAAGTGAAATGTTTTCTTGCTTTGTCGCTCCTTACTGAATAAGCAGATGTTAAAGTCCTGTGAAATGCAGAAACAAAGACGTACTTCACTTAAGATTGTAATATGCATACACCTACATGTAGTTTACTAGGATTTTACGAAACATCCTATCAGAACAACAACTAAGGACATATCTAAGAGCAGATGGTATTGATCTGGATGTCTCAGGGTAATCGGTGCAGCAACTTCTCAGCAGCTGATTTATGGAGGAAAGACAAATACTTATTTGCTCTTTGTTCTGTTTCCAGTTGCAGAACCAGTAACCGGAAGAGCCTCATCCTGACCAGTACTTCCCCCACCCTGCCGAGGCCACACTCTCCATTACCCGGACACATAGGTCAGTAAGACATAGACCTGCCTGTCAATATATAAAGGTAATCTCATGTATTCTAAATGTCAACATATACTGGGGAAAAAGCCCTCAGCACATTCTTACCTCTAATGTCCCTCCATTCATCTAACAGAGCATGGATTTTTCCTACCACTATTTCATTTTCCAGATATAGTAAGGACCGTTTTCACCATCTGGCTAACATACATTAAGGAAAATGTGATTTTTTTTATATACTTAGCTTTGTCCAAACTCGTTATATTCATTTTGCTAGATTTTGTTCTTTTATATTTTTGTGTGTTTGAATATCTTTGAAGTATGAATCTGTGATAGGAATTCAACTAATTTAAAGCACAAAGAGTCGTTGAATATAAAGGCAAAATTATGCCAGAAAAATTATGGCAACACAAAGAATGTAATTTCACTGTAGCTTTCTTCGACTAAATATAAAGTCTATATTTGAGTCTATATATGCCTAATTTTCAACCTGTGTGCAGAATATATTCACAAAATATTAAAACAATATACCTAATTATTTGTATTATTATTTTTTAAATGTATTGAAGTACTTTATTAACAACTTCAAAAAGAGACAAATATTTAAATTAACCTTATTTCTATTATAAAATGTTTGGTGAGAATTTTCCTCCTGCTATTTTAGAAAGTATAGATAAAATTGGACATACAAAACAATCTGTATGTTTACACTTTAAAGCTCTTTGCAGTTTCTTGAAAAACTCCTCAATATTTTATATCTAATCTGGTCCAATTGTTTCTGTATTTACATTGCAAGACTGGCGTCATACACTCCAAAAGTCTCCACAGTTTTTCTACTGGGGGCTGTATTGTAAATGGGCCATACCAGCACCTGTAGTAACTTCTTCATGTCTTTGATTTGCATGCAGAAAGCGGTTATGGAAATTCTTGTTGAAAAATGCATGGACTTCTGTGGAAAAGATGTCGTCTTGAAGGCAGCATATGTTGCTTTAAAACCTCTGCTGTACTTGCTGGCATTAAGGCTGCCATCATAGAAGTGGAAATTAGCTTTGCCAGGGGCACTGATACAAACCCAGGCTGTTACAGAGCCTGGCTTTAAGACCAATTTTTAAAAGTAGTCAAGATCACTCCTTATTGTCTTTGATCTAAAGCACAGGTTATCCTTTTGCCATCTGAAATAATCTCTAATGTACAACTCAGAATGAAATTATTTTGTATTCCTAGAATCAATTTATTAGATATTATGTAAAGAGAAACATTTTTCTTTAAATATGTTTATAATTTTTGTTAAGTAATTGAAAATCCCCTGACCTTCTTTGCTACTCAATGGTTCATCCTTTTGGCGTTTTTTGCTTTTGTGCCGAATCATAATTCTAATCGCTTATAGAGTTTGAGCACAGACATCGCCTTGCATTGCATTCTGGGATTTTTGGGGTCTTACTGTCAGATCTGCTAAATAGTTGTCTACTGGATGGTGGAAGAGTGATACAGTAAACAAAGAGAACGAAAAACAGAAAGGAGTATAAAGAAATTAGTTTTTTTTTTTATTAAAACAGAGAGCTTTACAAACAAGCAGCAATTTCTTTTTACTCCATAGTTTTTTGTAGATGTTTTGCTGAAAAGCTCTCCACAAAGTGAAGAATTAGCTATTATTTTCTGCACACAAAATCTTCAATTTTATCTGATGTTGAAGTTTGAATCTGCCTTAGTCCTACACAATTCAGTGCTAGTATAAGCTCCAACATGAAGGTGTGTTACTGTGACACAATGTTAAATAAAATGTTAAAAGATTAAAATATTACTCTTATTAAATATTAAGATTCAAAGATGTTTAATAATTAACATTCAGTCTTTTATACAATGTTTTTGTAATAATTTAGGTCTAAGGACAAACAGTACAGGTTTGGATTCCTAACCTACTTTGATTAAGGATTAGAAGTGACCTAGATTTTGACGATTAGATAGGAAAATGTCTATTTCTGTCATTAGAGATGTGAGACTTGACTTGGACTTGAAAAAAAGACTCGGAACCACAACAGTTAAAAGCAAAACCAAAAAAACACATAGTGCGTGTATCTTTGGCAACTTTGTTTAGTGTTGCATTCATATTTCCTTACAACTGCTTCCCTGCTTCACCATCACTTTACCTTAGCAGATTAAACGTAGAAACATTTCCTGTAGGTGTCCAAGTGCAGTGTTTTAAAAAGGCAAGCTAGATCATAGTTGTCTCAAAGACAAAAGTGTAATGTCCTGCTTTATATTGCCGACTGATCTGTGTTCCTCTGTTCTCTCCACCTGCGTTTCATCAGGAAGCAGTCCACTGGACAGCCCTCGCAACTTCTCACCAAGCGGACCTGCCCACTTCTCGTTTGCCTCATCTCGAAGGTTGGCTTTGCCTTTTATCACACCATCTGTAGCTACACCTGCGCTTTACAAAAACACAAGGCATTGCAGTTAAATTGTTCTTTGGATTACTTTTGCACACATAACGTCTATCAGAGATCTAAATGTCTTTGTCCTGGCCTGCTCCCTCTACGCCTGTGTGACAATGTCTTGACAGCAGGCTGACACAGTTTGAATCAGGCGAAGAGCCAGGACTGTGCCCCTCATTACTCACTCAGAGGAGGCGTCAGACTCTGTGATGATTGGAGAAAGCCTCGAAGGAGAAGAACGAAAGAATCCTACATGTAATTGGATTGGGAGGAAGTGATGGCAGCGGATTTGCTCTTGTTTAACTGCCAGTTGTGTTTTGCAGTGAAAATAAAATAGAAACATAAGGTTACAAAAGAACTCATCCCTCTCTTAGTGTCTAACAAGAATCCTCTTTTCTCATTGTAGTTTTTTGTCTTTTGTCAGGGCTGATGGGCGTAGATGGTCTTTGGCATCTCTGCCTTCCTCAGGATATGGCACCAATACACCCAGCTCAACGGTAGGCTCAACAAGAAATTAATATAGTTTTTTTTTTCATTTAACTTACAAGAAAGATGATTTTTATTTCTTGAAATACAACACTTAAATAGTAAAATCTTTTTTGTATTAATCTTTCTCTTGTGATCTGCTTTATATCAACACACCCATTATTTGTCTTACCAACATGTACAGCTGGCTCATGAGGACAATAGATGAAATTTTATCTAGAAATCTGAAAAAAATTACTAAAGCCATTTTTTTTGTTTTTAAAAATAAAGTATGTGCAAATTACAAACTTTCTTTTAAAGAGTTTCTAATCTGTTAAACTATTCATGTCCATGTTTGACTTTTTGATTCAAAAGAGTCAAACAAACAAGTTTTGACCTGAGGCTCACACTCTCCCATGTTCACATTATCCTGTCTATAAGGTGTAGGCAAGTTATTGACAAAAAGCATTCAGTAGAAAGCAAAAGCAGCCTTTACTTCCCTTGAGTTTGTTGCCTTATTATTGCAGCAGCAACCTCCCTTTATCCCCTCTCAAATCAAGGATCCTACTGACTAAGTGTGCCCTTGTAACAGAAAACTTGTCTATCAAAAAGCAACAGAGGATTTATCTTCCCTCTGCACAGTGTGAAAATGGAAACTCACTGGGATCACATGCTTTCATCTCCATGTGTACCAGAGAAGCTCAGGAAGAAAACTGACATGAAAGCGAGAGAGGTGTGGGTTTCTTCCACACTAATCTTTCTACCTAACTCCAAAAATCCTGATCTTAGAAGCTCTCTTATTTCTGAGTGAAAAGTTTTGCATCATTCTCATGCATATATTTGTTCTATTCAAATACTTAATTTGCATATATTTTAAAGATTTAAGCATGATCACTATGGATGAATCCATGTTCTGAAGATACATAAAATGATTACATGCCGCAGTTGCAGCTGAATGCCATGGATACACAAACATGTTCACTCAAGCGTTCTTTGACTTTGTGTTCTCTTCAGTGAGTCTTGGGTGATTTTCTTCTCAAAGCTTTTGACTCGCAAGAACATGCAACGCATGTAAAGCAGAGCTAAAAATATCCAATCAGTTGCTAAGATATGATCGACCTGGCTTAGCTGCAACTCATATTTTAGTGTTTCAGGAAAAAACGTGCAGCAGAGGTAATTGAAAGGAAATGTAACCAATCGTTGTGTTTGCAAGTGGTTTCTCTTTTTATCTCTGAATCTCCAGAGAGGCAGCGAAAGATGATAAAAGGAGCCAACTGAGACAAAATGAAAGAGAGGGAGTTAGAGATGGAATATGATTTCAGGCAAACGGAGAGACTAAAACAGCGATCGGCTCAGTCTGAATTCAAGATGTTCGAAACATAAGAGGCTTCTGTGAGAGATGAACACTGCCAAGGCACATTTTTTTTTTTTTTAAATTGTCCATTTAGGAAATTATACACAGGTGGATGTGTCAACTCACAGTCCACTGGCAGTGCATTTATTTATATCCTGGAGAAAATCACCTCCTCTGCATCCTTCCTGCTTATTCCTCCTAATTTCTGCACTGCAACAACAAAGTAATTCACTCTACTGACTCTTTTTATTGAAGCTGAAGATATCTTCTCTGTCGCTCCAAATTCTTTTTACCTCCAACACACCTCTCCAGCCTTTCCACCCCGTCATTACTGCTCTGCTGGTTCTGACATGGGCCATTACTCGCTTGATTAGCTACAGTGGGACACTTGCATACTAACCAGAAACGATGACAGGAGAACTCTTGTGTTTAAAAAGGAGTTTTTCTTTGAGAACATTATGTATAATAGAAGGGCTGCTGTTAACCTATGTAACATATCAAATCACAATTACTATCTCAATCTCTGTTGGGTTGCAGTAATTGTTAGTATATGTAGTTATTTTTTTTAAAGCTTTGATTGATCAGTGAACAGCCAGAGGTTTTCCCAGGATGATCTATGGAGTCAGGGGCAAGCAGATCTATTGATCTGAATTGGCTCTGAGCTGGAATCCAGTACACTTACATCTTGCAGATATTTGCTTGTGTTTGACCTTAAGCATTTTCTACTTTATACAGACCCTTGAATAAGCATCTGGTTGAGCTTTTCTATGTTCTTTGACATCACCAAAACAACCTTTATGTATTTTATTATGACTAAATGTGGCACATAAACAGAAACTAGTGCTTGGATAAAGATGTGTTTGGAGTTATTGTCTGGTACAAGGTGAATCTTCACACCAGTTGCAAGTACTTTGGAGCTTCTAACAAGTTTTATTACAGCTTTGGCTTTTATTTAGCTCTGTCTGTCTTTCCTGTTTCTGCTGAAGAAAAGTATCTAAACAGCATGACTCTCCCACCTTGGGGGTCAGTGAACTTTTTAGATTGAACTGCGGCGTAAAATCTCGATGAGGCATGAGTACTTTTGCAATGCATTGCATTACTCCAGTGCAGCAGAGTGCACTATCCTGTTGGGCTGCAGCAGCTGCCATCCTGCAGGGCTGTTGAAATGGAAATCGTTTTGTGGTAAATCGGTGCTTAGCTGGGTGTGGTGACAAAGAGGCATCTAAATTAACTCTAAACCCAAAGATATTCCTGCAGAAAGTTGATCATGCTATTATGATCAGCACTTTTTTCTCGTTTTACTGCTTTAAATTGTGTCAGTGTGAATCTGTGTGTATCCAAAATCAATAAAACCTCATCGAAATGCTATAAAGTCTTGAAATTGACTGCTAGGTGATCCAACTGTGCTCCTCATATAGAAAGCAGTTGTAGATGAAGTGAAAAGATATACTCACAGAAACTCTTTGAAATATGAGATCAATACTAAACATATCTCTTCTATATTGATCATTATATTAAATTAAATTTCTACGAAATAATCTTTGTGTCCAAGAACTTCCTAATTAATTTAGCCCTGTCAGCTCTTCTCTAAACTGAGCATCAACTGGATTTTTGTAGCAGAAATGATTGTGACCAAAGCTAGCCTTGAAGTCCCGACGGGAGATGTGTTCATTAAGCCTCACATTGATCCAGGCCATTTTCCACTCCTGTGCAGAAGAAAAGTCTTTTGTTTGAGCCCAAACAGCGTTACCTTCACCTCCCAGTGGTATCAAACACTTAAAGCAGCAAGTCAACTTCTACTTTAAGTTACCTTTTTGAGGGGCTGAGGTCTTTCTGATGTTTTCTAGACTACTAAAGTTGGCTGTGTTCCTACACAAACCCTTTCAGTGCTATATTTTCTCCACCTCTCGTAGATGCTTTTCTTTTACTTAGTCGTTTCTATTAATCAGTTTTCTACCCACACACATCACGCTGTCCTTTCTTCTTTTCTTTTCTTTTTGATGTGGTCTTTGCTATCTCTGGGTATCTATTTTTAAACTTTTGATGTTTTTTCTACAAAGCCTTTAAAAAAAAAAGTCAGAGAAAGAGCAGGTCACTTTATCCCCTCTCTTTTTTCCTTTTTTCTTTCTGTCTCTGATCCCTCTCCAGTCGTCCAGTTCCTCTCAGGAGCGTCTGCACCAGCTGCCCTTTCAACCAACCATGGATGAGTTGCACTTCCTGTCCAAGCACTTTGGCAGCACAGAGAGCATCACAGACGATGACGGGGGGCGGCGTTCGCCTCATGTGCGACCTCGCTCCAGAAGCCTCAGGTACAAGAGTTGCAGGTCAAAAGAACGATGTCGAGACTGGAGTTGTCGTTGGTTCTAGATGGAAAGCATCTGGTGCTCTAGACTCACATCTCAGTTAGTTTTCATGGACAACCTGTGTCCTAATGAAAGACAGATAATCTTAATTAACAGGTTATGGGCAGACTTCAGAAACTTGCAGCTGTCAAGTACTTGAAATATAGTGATGTGATTTCTTAAGAAGAAGAAAGAAAAGCATTTTCAAGTGCTTGCTTGCTTGTATCCTAATGGAAAGATCTTATGCCAAATGGTGGAGGTAGAACAGATGAAAACCAAGAAAACAGGTCTACATTTAAAATGCTGATTAATTTAACAGGGGTACAGAAGCCTATTTTATAAAGGGTAGGGTTCTTCTTAGAGCAATATTTGTGTTCATATCAGTCATTGTTGTAACTCTTGAAAAGAGAGATTTTTAGAGACACCCTTGCAAATTCCCTAAAAAGAGTAAATGTTTTCTCAATCAACATATTTTTCATCATCAGTTGTTAATCCAGATAACATTTTGATTGGCTGTATGTTTAAGATGTACCAGTCGGAGCTTTGTAGTTGATTTCAGGCTTCCAGTTAAGCTTTGCCCTGCCGTTTTGTACATGAAAAAGTCAGGCGTGTAACAAACAAAAACATAGAACCCAAAACTGCTACAGAGGTAAATGACCATCTCTATTGTAGCAGACTGAATGAACAGCAGCCATTTCTGTGTAGACAGTAGTTTGCTTCTTCTTATTTGATCCTTTGTTTGACTTCTATTGATATTGAAATTAGTCTCCTCCCTTCAGCATTAACTTCCACACTAAAGAGTGTTAGAGATAAGTGTGGTGCATTTTCTGATCAGATTGAATTTTGAGGTTTTAACGGGCTGATTGGTCAGATTGTGTATATAGAAATCTAGTAGTATTAAACTACAGTGTTCCCCTGCTTCTTGTTGCTGTGTGATGATTTTGTATTAAATCTTTTTCTGGCGGTTAATGGGGATTGTAATAAAAACATTACAGAAGCGGAGTGCACCGAATTTCTGATGACTTTATTAACATAATGGACCAAAACAACATTCATAACATGAAGTAGAGCAAAAAAAAAAACTCTCTTTAAGTATAAATTAGAAGATAGCATCTGTTAACTTCTTTTGTTTTGCTGTATTTTTGCCTGATTCCCTCAGTAAGAGCTGCACCAGAATATTCAGTGGTGTGACAAAGTGTTTGCCCCCTTCCTGAGTTCATATTTTTATGCAGTTTTGTCACAGTTAGGCGTTAATTTCTTTGGATTTCTTCCTGATGTGTTGCTTTTGTGGATCTTTTGGTGTACTTCGTCATCCAGGTCGTATTTAAATTATGTCTTAATTGAGATTGTGGGAGTAACCAGGCTTAGACACTGTACTCAGGTGTGTTAAATCACAGTTGTTTTTGAGGATTATTTTTTTCTTCCTTAATAATGAATGTCTTAATTTAAAAACTGCATTTTGTGTTTACTTGTGTCATCTCTGACTAATATTTAAATTGTTTTGATGTTCTAAAACACTTGTAAGTGTGACAAACATGCAAAAATAAAGAAAATGAGGAAGGGGGTAAACACTTTTTCACACCGCTGTATGTGTATATTACTCTCCTGCTGTCTGTGTTTGTCTCTTCAGCCCAGGGCGCTCTCCATCCTGCTATGACAATGAAATTGTGATGATGAACCATGTCTACAAGGAACGCTTCCCCAAGGTCAGGCTCACACAAACATTACCCAAACACATACACACATTCATTTAACACACGGCTCAATGGTCAAGTCTTACCTTCAGATAACACATCCCTTTTTTTTATAACAAGAATTATATCTTTCAAGAACACAGATACCAATTATTTTAGCAAGAACTTCCAAGCAACAGATACAATCTTAAAAACCTTTCAAGAAAACAGATTTAAGATTTTTTTTTTTTTTGTCTTAGGGTTGGCATACAGTCACACTCATTCAGTAGAAAATTGTGGGGTTACAGTAGAATAGTAGATAAAATGCAGAATGACAGGTGGCTCAGTATAAACACCTTTTATCCATTTAGGTGTTAAAGGATCGGTTAATTTGTTTACATTATAAGCTTGACTTTAGTTGAAAATGAGCTAATTTGACCTGAAGATGAAAAGTAGAATATCGTCTCCCAGGCCGTGCTGATTTATTTCCAGTGCTATTGCACACAGCTGCTGCTGTTTATGTTGCCCACATCAGTCATTTATAACATTCAACAACAAGCCGCCATTGCAGTGAGTTCTCTATCATCATTATCAAACAGCAGAAAGCGTTCTACTGATTATTTTATAAAGCTGACACTAAAGTGATTATTTGTTACAAAGCTAACTAAAAAAAGCCCATTTGTAAAATCCTGCCTCCAACAGCTGAGGATGATATTAGGAAAATATAGTCAGCAGTTGTGGGTTTCCTGTGTAAAACCATAGCTCTTTAGAAATAGATAGTATTTAGCATCAAGGCCAAATTATTATACAAATAGTATTTTATTTGTGACATTTTACCAACTTGTGTCAAGTTCAGTTGGCATTTATTGATTAGGACATGAAGTTCACTCAGTCTTACACTGCTGAGCCAAATTTAAAGATTGTATGTTTTGTATAAAAGGTACAAAACAATATACCGTATTTTCCGGACTTTAAGTCGCAGTTTGTTTGTTTTTTTCATAGTTTGGCCGGGGTTGCGACTTATACTCCGGAGCGACTTATGTGTGAAATTATTAACACTATCATATCACATGTTATTTTCACTTTAAACCGCAAGAGGGCGCTCTAGGCCTATGCTGATAATGTGTGTGGTGGAAACTTCTACCTCCGGAGTTAGCGGAGTTGTTTACAAGCGACACCGAGGATGAAGATTTTATTGCGTTTAGTGATTTGGAGTGACACGGATGGTTTGGTAAACTTGTTAGCATGTTATTTATGGAATAGTTATCTGAATAACTCTTAATATGTTATGTTAACACACCAGGCACGTTCTCAGTTCGTTGTTTGTCATGTAACGTTAGCATACCGTACAATTATTCAGCCTGTTGTTGCCTTTATTCTATTTTTATTTTAAATTGCCTTTCAAGATGACATGTCTGTTCTTGGTGTTGGATTTTATCAAATAAATTTCCCTCAAAAATGCGACTTATACTCCGGTGCGACTTATATATGTATTTTCCTTCTTTATTATGCATTTTATGGCTGGTGCTACTTATACTCCGGAAAATACGGTACTAATAGGCTTTCTATCAATAACGAATCAATTAGCCCTGTGTGATCCATCTTATTTTTCCTGTTTTATTTTATTGCTACTGCTTTTTTTCTGTTTATAAAAACAAATTAGTCAAGGGCAGCAGCATTCTTTGGAAATTTGTATTCCCACTTTGTAGATATGGATAATCATTTTCCTTTCTTTTTTTAGGTGTCCATTTTATTGAATATCATTTTATTTTTCTTGGCATCTAAGTAGATTTGAGTAATGATGGAGATGAAGCTTAAAAAGAGCTCAGTTTATGTATACATTTAGATATATTTACTTCAAACTTTTAAATAAATTTGATATTCATAATGACATACATTGTAGAAGCATGTACGACAGGATGCACAAGACTGGAAAAATGAGAAGCAGTTTCTGAATACTGTGTCAAACATTGTTGCCATTTTTATTCCAGCTAGATGAGACAGAATAATGCAATGCATGTTTACATAGTGGGTTTAAGGTTAAAGTTCTTCACACTTCTTTGTTTCTCATCCCAGAAGCTTCTTAAGTTAGTCAGCTGTAGAAAATATTGCAGGTAATTATGTAAATCAGGTATGTCGAGGCATACAAGGTCTAAAACCTGCAGTGTTGAAAGCTTTGAGCATTAAACAGTGCTTTTAATAGTAATTGATTACTTAAATTTTACATTATTCAGGTTTGGGCCAAACAAGATTTTGGCCTAGTTCATCTCAGAATATTATTTGTCCTGTAAATGCCACTAGATTTCACATTAGTGTCTCCTTTAAGGCTGTTTATTTGTAGAAAACCCTTGTGAATTCTTACATTTAGTTGGCCTCCACTAAAGTGCAGAGCACACTGCAAGAACAAAGAGAAGTATTGATATTTCGTGAGGACTTTTGTGAACAGGGGATCCTAAGATGTTCAGTCAATCAAACTCTTATGGTTACTGTTCAAAAGCTTTTCACAGCTGAGGGAGCAGACAAGCACGAGACAGGCGTCCTGGTTTCTGTTTCCATCAGAGACTTGGACCTGACTTCAGTTTGCACTTTAAAGCAAGACTGACAGGGGAATAGGCAATATTAATATAATTTATATATAAAGTGGTCATGAGAAGAAGAAAGTCTTTTTCTAACTGTTTGATCTTATGCTGAAGGCGCTATGAAAATATTCTGATCTGAATCTGTACAAAAACGTAAAACATATTAAACACTGTCATAATTACTGAAAGGAAATTAAGTCACAATGTGTATTTGTATAAAAATTTTATTATATATCCTTATTCAGTTGCTTGTAAATCATATTTTTCAGCACAAACATGGTTTCCTGCCTGACTTTAACTCTTAATTGTCTTCGAATTTTGACTTAAATGTCTGTATTTCAAATAAGGGTTATGAGAATTTGCTTATTCAAACGCATGCCATGCAACAAATGTCATGGAATATACTTTAATAGAAGAATCTTTTACTTCTAAAACTTTACAGAAGTGTGCAGTCAAGGTTCTATTGCATTGTAGTCTAACTCATCACACATGTCCCCACTAAGGCCACAGCTCAGATGGAGGAGAGGTTGGCAGAGTTTGTCCAGAACTACTCTCCAGAGAACGTACTGCCCCTGGCCGACGGGGTCCTCAGTTTCATCCACCACCAGGTCGCCGAGATGTCCAGAGACTGCCTGACCAAATCACATGAGGGGCTGATTACAAGCGTTTACTTTCGAGAGCTGCAGGAGAATCTGGAGAAGCTGTTGCATGATGTGAGTTACGCATGAATCATAAAGATGGAGATAATTGTTGACTTTATATCTCACCTAATGTCATCCTGTCTTTCTTTGCCAGGCGTATGAGCGCTCAGAGAGTTCAGAGCTCACCTTTGTCACTGAGCTTGTCAAAAAGCTCTTCATCATCATATCTCGTCCTGCCAGGCTGCTGGAGTGTTTGGCAAGTTTCTTCTGACCATATTTATGTTCCTTTTATCAGTTTAGTTAGGTGGTAAAAAAAAACAAAAAAAAACTGTTACAAATTTACTGGGATTTATTAATGCTAAGAGGAAAAAATAAAAATCTTTAGTAATAAACAATGCTTCCTGTTATCTGCTGAAAGTGCTGCTTTTTTATTTCCTCGCAATAAACCCCTCAAGCAAAGAATAAACTGTTTAGTTTGAAATAGTTTCTTACATCTATAAGAAATTTCAACTCTCAGTAAAACCACCGTTTTAGATTTCCTGACAAATTCCAGCCACCTACCAATTTCCCTAAGCATCTTTACACTCACTCTGCATATCAGTTTCTTATTAGAATTACATAAATTATAATAGGCATAATAAGCTTTTTCCTGTGTAAAAGCACTAAATAGTTTATTAGCTTAACATTGTTGCATGTTATCTGTAGCAATTCTTCAGTTGTGATATTCATTTTGCATGTGTCGTTGCATTTAGAATAGATTTCAGTGTTTATTAGTTGCTTTTCATTAAATAGCAGTGTTTTTATTGTATGATATGTCGGAAACATATAAATGTGTTGTATTATGCAGTAGAGGTCAGGGTCTTGTTACAACTGTGTCATTCGGTGTATCACAAATGCTCTGCTACCGCAGCATATATACTTAATCCTCCAGGATATTTTTTTACTTATCTGCAAACTGTGAAGATATATGGAAATTGGAATATTCCTTCCTCCTGTACCTGGCTGTTCTCTCAGAATCAAATCTGCCCTGTTAGATGGAGCCGTGTCCTTGGCGTGCTGATGCATATTTCACCTGAAATTATCTAGGAATAAAACTAGTTGTTGTGCACATATAAGGTCTAAGCACACCTGCATATCTGCCTGCTGATTGATGGCCTCCACTGTTCATCAGCAAAGGGGCCAGGCTCCTAAACCCTCCGGCTCATCTTTCCGTTGTCAAGGCAACCGTCAGAAGAGGTCAATAGGGTCAGTCAGGATGTGGCGGGGACTTTAGATCCTCATGGCTCTAAGGTAGGACAGGAGAATACTCGCACTGATAAAATGTTGTCCGTGGCTGTGGAGTTCATTTAGCATTCAGGTCAGTTACAAAGAATGATTTGTTGGAAATGTCACACAGTGAGTACGCTGCTAGCTGCCGGAATATTATCCCCCAGCAGAGGAAGTGATCAGAAACCAGGTTAATTCCTTCTCCTCTGGACTAGAGGAGCAAAGATGGGAAAGCATGGACGGAAATGATCCAACCTGCCCTCGGCTTTCCAATCAAAATGTTTTCCCTGCAACAAGAATAAAACTGAGTCCCACAAAAACGTATTCCAGTTGAAAAAGGGAGGATTTTGACAAGAAAAAGTGAGCAATTTAAAGTCTACAGGAGTGTTAATGCTGATTGTGTTTTGTCATGTAGTGTACCAGTTATGCTTCTACAACTCTAGTGCATTCTTTTAAATGGGCAAAATATTACTTGTATGATGTTTTTCTATCCTTCATCCTTGTGTACGTTTTCGTTCTTTCAGTTCTTCCTACTGGCTCTTCCACGATATTTTAAACCCCTTCTAGAAATTTCTTCATTGCATTTATAGCTTTAGTTTTTTATTCTTAAAAATGAATGTAAACAACTGTAAACTCTGGAAAACCTCAAAATACATAGGGATGCTCTTAGGATTGGTTCTTCAAATAAATGCTCAATTAGTTTCTGTCTTTCTGTCATGAATACATTTGTGTACTTACTGTTTATGTTGATTTCTCTTCAACAATTATCCATCCAATGACAGGAGTTCAATCCAGAAGAGTTTTACCATCTACTGGAGGCTGCAGAGGATCATGCCAAAGAGGGGCAACTAATGAAAGCTGACATCCCCAGATATATCATCAGTCAACTGGGACTGACCCGAGATCCTTTAGAAGGTAAAAGAAAGAACAAATACTTTTTATCTTTTCCCACAACGTTCTGCCCGAAGCAATGCACACAGAATTTGTTTTTCAGTTTGGAGACAGGCTTTAATAGTTTCAATTTATTTCCTGAAGTTAAATCCAAGGATCACTACCACTCTTTTAGGTGCTGAGCTTCCTATCCTGGAGATGAACAAATAATTCACCGTAAACACAAAAAATAGTTGGAAAGATGAAGGAAATGCACCATGAAGCTCAACCCACAGTAAAAGCATCTAAGGATAAAAAGCTCACTTGTTATCAGTGAGTCTACAGACCAAAATAAGAAAAGTGGTACATTTGGGGTGAGAAAAAGGCAGATTATCTGTTTTAGTGATTTCTGAAGGGGGCGGCTCTATTCTGCATCATTCTGAATGTTTGATAGCCAGATTTTTCATGGCTTAGATCTGGGAACTGAGAGGATCATTTAATAAGTTTAATTTTGTACATTGTAAAAAGTTTTACATCAGTACTTTGCTGACAATCCAGTCTCCAAATTATTCATCTGAAATCTCCTGATGTTTCAACTCTGATGAACTTAAAAAGTAAAATACGCATTAACAAAATGCTTCATTTAACTTAAAGAGGTTGTTAGGGGAAATAATTGAGTTTGATAATATCAGTTACTACCCAAAATTATATTTTCTCACCACTAAATAAATTTACTCATAATGGTTGTATTGAAAAAGAAAATTCACAATGGGATTGCAACACTGTGGATTAATTTGAGCCCTCACACTCAAAGTTTTGTCCATTTCTGGTGAACTGCTCCTTTTGTAGTCCTTTAGGAGCTTTAATGGTTTAATGTGACAGAATAACTCACTAAGAAATAACCACATGGTTTTATTTCTGACTGAGTGAGATACTTTATTTTAGTTAATATCTGTTAACAATGTTCCACTTGATATCTTATCCTGCACAGCCTTTATCACCTACATTGTCATGCATCGGCATGCATGCACACCCACATAGCTGCTTGCACGTTCTTACTTTCACACTATTGTTTCTTTTCTTAGTTTCTTAGCGACGAATGACAAGTTTTTCAGTCTGAAACAGAAAACTCACTAATTATGTGATTCTCTCCTCTGTGACTTTTATCTACAATCAGTTTATTAACTATAGCGAAGCGTTGTCAGGGCTTTGGAAACTAAATTCTCATTCAATTATTTCTCTGCCACGTCAAAACTGTGGCACAATCGGAGGATTTAATCAGCCGTCACATAAAAAATGCAGGAACGTTAACCGTTAGTTGGCAGTGCTGCTGAAGAGGAGGGAGAACAAAACAGGGAGGAAGGAGAACTGAAGAAAATAGCACCACTTAAAGGAGGACATTTTGGTTGCCAAAACAAAGTGGGATGTATATGCTTTTTTATCATTATAACTCCACTTTTGTTTGAAACAAACATGTTTCTCTACAGAAATTGTGAGCCTTGACAGCTATGACAGTGAGGGTCCACACACTCCAGAGACGGATGACTCAGCAGAGGTGAGGAACTAACAAACAAACATCCACCCAAAGCTCCTGTTTCGTATCAGCAGTCACACACATTTCACATGAATGTCCCTACAGACTAGCATAAAAACTTGGACAGTCAGCTGTTGCAAAAGAAATTGCTTACGTTACTGTTTGAGTTGTGATTTTAAGTCGTTGGATGTTCCCAGGGAAAAGGCAAATCCATCAAGCCACCCTGTGAGGAAGACTTTCAGACCATCAAACTGATAAGCAATGGAGCTTATGGGTAAGTAAAGGATTTGTACCTCATTGAGTCCGCACAGAAAGGTCATCACATCTGCTTAAGCTATATAAAGTCTTTAGAGAATAAAATCTGGAGAGTTTTTTGGGGACTTACAATTGACTTAAAAAGTTTACACAAGTTTTACACTCCTGGAAAAAGCTGGTTTTTAAAAGTATAAAAGTGAGTCCATTAATAATCTTTTTTCCACCTCTAATGTGGCATATCATTTAAAAGTAAAGTAACAAAGTAATTAAGCTGATGGAGGGTGACATAAAAATGTTAATGAAAAAGCTACCTCAGGTGAGTCTAAGCATTTTCTGTAGGATTTAGTTTAGTTTTGCGTTGAACTTTTTTCTATTGAAGCCAGTCATTTGGTGATATGAATGGGTGGGTGTAGTTTTGCTTAGGTAAAATTGCTGTTTTTAAACCTAATAAATGTATTGAAATTGTGGAAATAAAAGTTGTAGCTTGACTTTTTGGAAGATTATAATACATTGTTCTGCAAGATTTTAGGAAAACACAACCAGTGCTAGTTAGGAACTCATGCAACTATTTCAGTGTCTGTCTCTTGGCCGTCTTTGCTAACCTTTTTCTATCTCATCTTTTCTTCCCTGACATGCATTATGCAGTGATTTTTTGTGCCCTTCTGCTGCTGCCCTTCTGGTATCCTTTTATTTATAACTTCTGTACAAACTAGGGCATTTACATATCAGCAAATGTCAGAAAAAACCTACAGATGAACTCTTTTAAGGATTTGATTTTAATTGATGGCTGAATGTTGAAATTGAATCATAAAGTATTTTAACAAAGTAACAATCTAATGCACACATATGCAACCAGCTTATTGCAGTGTTTCTTTTTCATTAAACTTCACTAAGTTTATTTTTTTCTTTTTCAGCTTAACTGTTGAATAATGCAAGATGTCACTATAAATGTTGAAAATGATTTATCACTTTACTACAGCAGAAACTAGAGGATTTAATATGGGTGTGTTCACTTTTTAGTTCCCCTCTAAAGCTAAACAAAATTGGGAATATTATCATTACAGCATTTTTTCTAAACTATTTAAAATAGAATTTTAGAAAAAAGACAAATATATATAAGTCAGTTCAATATTTTAAATATTAAAATTTTAAATATTTTGGTCAGTCATCGATAATAGAACATTTAGGTTCTATTGTTAGGTAACAAAAACCCAGATAATCTAAGCTTCTCAGATCTGCTGAGTTTGTCATACTTCACATTCTGTTTAGCCAAAATGAAGATAACTACTTTTAGATTGCTAAATATTTAATATATTTTAACAGCTGATTTCTCAAACTAATAACAGAAACTCCTAAGATAAAAGGTTTTTCGGTATTCCAGCGCTTTCTGCTCCTAGCTGTGTGGAGCTATGATATTTTATAGATAGAAATAATAGTATCTTTATGAAACCTAAAGTACCACTAAGTCTGTGGACTTGCACATTTTTAATTCAGTTATGTCTGTCAGTGTCTGAGTGATATGTGAGACAAAACAGTTTTGGCATGGCATTTTTTTTTTTTATCTTGCCCTCCTTTGCTCTATCAATATTTAAAAGAGCAGGAAGTCAAAACCCATGGGATTTAGATTGGGCACATTTTATTGGGTTCATGATGGACATCTGTTCAGGGAATGGCTTTTTCATTTATTTGAAAGTATGTTACATAATTTTAAATGGATTCAGGAAATAATATACCCAAAGGGATTTAAAATAATGAATAACATATAGTGTCATTTTTATCTTGACCTGCACAATCTGCTGCGTGATAAAAGCTGCCTCAGGTGGCTCAGGGAGCAAGAACAGCACTGTCTCTGCAAAGCCTTCAGTAGACAGGAAATATATGTGTCATGGTTGAGGTAGGAAGGGATCCAAGTGCAGAGATATAGTATAGCTGGTAAAACAGAGTACTTTAATAAAAAAAGAGAAATTGAAGAAAAAAAAAGTGCAGAGACAGCAGGTCAAAGAATGTAATGGACAAAAGAATCAAGCAACGAGCAATGAAAGACCAGGAACTTAAATACTGAGGCAGGGATACAAAGTGACAGATTAACCAGCACAACTGTAGGAAAACTGAGGAGAAAGACTAATTAATATAAAGTGAGTTGAACTAAGACTCAAAGGATCTATAAACCAAAATGTCAATAATCTTAGGATGAATACATTTAAATGCACAAAGAACAAAACAAAAGTATAAACTAAGAAACTAAGTAATGAACACATTTGTGTGTTCATGCACAAAAATAAATGAGCAAATGATTAAAACACAAAACAAAAGCAAAACACCCCAATATCATGACAATATGCACACAGAGACATATTCTGAACAGGAAAGTTGCTTGTGTTGTATATTCTAAGTTTAAGAACTATTTTCTTTCTCCACTCCTCTTTGCAGTGCTGTCTACCTGGTGCGGCACAGGGAGACACGTCAGCGATTTGCCATGAAGAAGATCAACAAGCAGAATCTGATACTAAGGAACCAGATCCAGCAAGCATTTGTGGAGAGGGACATCCTCACCTTCGCAGAGAACCCCTTTGTTGTGTCCATGTTCTGTTCCTTCGAAACGCGCCGCCATCTCTGCATGGTCATGGAGTACGTGGAAGGTAACTAGATCAGAACTGGTTTATGTCAGATACACAGGGTATGTGTTCAGTTTGCTTTATAAATCTTAGTAAGTTTGTAAAGCTTCCTAAGCTTTGCTAACTTGGTTTACCTCTGAACTTCTGAACTCCCGTTTGTTAAAGCCAAATGTCATCAACTGGACCGAATCATTGATCTCCCTCACAAATCACTCCGGAAACTTCAAACGGTCCAGAATCAGCTGCCTGTATCATTACTAAAACCCCCTCATTTTCTCACATTTCCCTAGTTTTACAGCATCTTCTCTGGCTGCTGGTCATGTTCAGAATCCAATTTAAAATACTGCTGAACACCTTCAAAGCCATCCATAACGTCTCCCCTCCTTATCTGTCCGATCTCCTGCACATGACCACTCTTTCACGCTCCCTTTGCTCTTCCTCTTCTATCCACCCCACTGTTTCCTCTGACTGCCTCTGCACCATGGGAACTCTGAAACTCTCTATCTCCAGATATTCTACATATCTTCTTACTTTTAAATCACAACTCAAAAATTGTAATCTCTTGTTAGTTTCTTGTTTTTTTCTTTCTTTTGTTGTTTCTTATTTTTTTCTTAGAATGTTCTTAGGTGTCTTGTAAGGCGCTAACAAATATAATGCTTATTCTTATTATTAAAAATGCTATAAAGATTCAGTCCATTAGACTTGTGGATTGAGCCTAAACTGTTTTCTGCAACAATATGATGAAAGCCACTGTTGTTTAAAAAAGCTGCTTGTTTTTTCTCAGGAGGTGACTGTGCCACTTTGCTGAAGAACATCGGAGCTCTGCCTGTAGAGCTAGCGAGGATGTACTTTGCTGAAACCGTTTTGGCCTTGGAGTATCTGCATAATTATGGTATTGTTCACAGAGACCTGAAACCTGACAAGTGAGTTATTTGTGCTTCAGTAATGAGTTTCTTTAAATTTGCGTTTTCATGCCCTTCATGTTTTAAAGGTTACCCACCGGCTTTTAATAACCGGCTGAGAAGTGAATTAAAGTTCAATGTCGATGTTTACATATAAGTAACCATTGAGACTGATAAAAAAAATATCCAATATTCTTTTAACTTAATTTGAGAATTTTAAAGACAACCCTTTATTTTTTTTGTTACTTATGGAAAAGCAGTAGCTAAAACCCAAAAGAAAAGTTGAAGCAGTGAACAGGGCAATTTTCAACAGCATTGATGCCTTTTCCCTGTTTCCTTTCAGTCTATTGATCACTTCCATGGGGCACATAAAACTGACAGACTTTGGTTTGTCAAAGATGGGTCTAATGAGCCTCACCACCAACCTGTATGAAGGACACATTGAGAAAGACGCTCGGGAATTCCTCGACAAACAGGTGCAGTAAAAAAAAAACTTTATTTGAACATTTATTTAAAAGCTTTTCTCACACTGTTTCCAATCTTTCAACATATGTTTTCTACATGTATTTCACATGAGTCTAAATATGAAGAAATTATGGGCATTTTGAGAAACATCAAGCCCTGCCTTATCTGTGAAGTTAATATGTGTTCCTTTTAAGGTTGTCAAAATTTCCTTATCCTTAGAAAAATCCTTCATAATGAACACCAATTTTAAAACCGTCGCAGTGTTTTTTATAAATCAAAGGGTTCGTTTTAGATGAGAATCATGTATGATTAATTACAATGTAAAATACAATTGCAACATTTTTCCAACAGTCAAGGCAAAAATATGATCACCCAGCAAGACATGAATGTGGTGGAAAATAATGAGAACATCTGGTGCCACAAGCACATTATTCCCAAAAAGTGACACTATCACAATTATGTTGTAATTTCTTGAAATACTCAGCATGTCGACGTAAAATAAACACCACATCCAAGCCATACTAGGAATTGTGTTGAATTAAACTGACAGGAGTCAATGGGTAATTGTCACAATTCAATATTACAATACTTCAATGGTTTTTATAAGCAGTATCTGAAATTACACATGTGCAAACAGTCACTCTGTCTACTTTGGGAATGTTTTGCAGAAGAAACCCAGTTTAAAGGAGTCCAAACTTTGTAATATAATCTTTGTCATTGGAACTGAAATAATATTTTTAAAGTATGTTGCTTCTGCTATTGCTAAATAGCATTAATGCACTGCACCTTCAGATTATTTTTGCTATTTTGTGTGTTTTTGTGTCTGTACCTTTAAAAAAGCTGTATAAAGTTATCCAGACAACATTTAACTCGGTAGCCTTCAGATTATATGAAGCTTGTTATGTTGTCTGTCTGTCATGTTAACAGTGTTTTTTGCCTGCATCATTTAGATTGTGCAAAAGATGAGACATCCAGATGTTGCTTAGCAATTTAAAACATATTGTATCCCTTCCAGTCATTCATGCAAACTTGCCAAGTCATCCTCCTAAAACCAATAAGCTCTTAAAACCTGCTGCACAATTCCTCCTGTTGAGTTGCCGTTACTGAATCATTTATACTCTCCAGCTCCATTACAAATCAATTTTGCAATCAAATTTATTTAGTCTGTAAATTAAACTGTAATCAGTCATTCAGGCTGCATGGATTCTACAGGCGCCTGTTAGTCTGCCAGTAATCATCTCATATTTGTGGCTAGAACAGACCACTAATTTGCTTTTTAAGTTTTTAATGGAGTCCCTTATTGAAGGGAAATGCCTCATTCAGTCGGCAGCAATGCCTGTCTTTATAAGACGGTGGCACAAGTAGAAGCACTTACACCCTCACACAAGAGCATGCATTTATTACTTGGCAACAGATAGTCTAAAATTGCACATTAATAAATAGCGTATGCTAAGTATGGTTTCAGAGCGTAACCATGAACATGTAAACACATCACAAGTGACTCACTGAGTATTAGAGGACACCATGGCACCATTTTAATTCAATAAAATGTCCTTATTTTCATGACATTATCAAATCCAAAAAAAAAAAATTCTTCAACATATTTCAGTAGACGAGCCTTTTTCGGCTAGTCAGACACTGTTGTGGTCATGTATGGTTTTTCCACACACTGATGCCTCA
This sequence comes from Alfaro cultratus, assembly GCA_903066825.1. Lineage (NCBI taxonomy): Eukaryota > Metazoa > Chordata > Actinopteri > Cyprinodontiformes > Poeciliidae > Alfaro > Alfaro cultratus. The sequence continues at coordinate 33,791 of CAEFZX010028704.1, forward strand.
ATTTACTAAATGAATAAATTGTTAAATCGCTAGTATGTCTTGTTTATTCAGACTTCAATTATCAAATCCAATAAACAACAACCCACAAGAGTCAATAGCAGAATGAGCTGTTTGTCATTGGCAGAGTGGTTTTGCCAAGCTTTTCCTGTGAACAACCCACACACTCAACCCAGTTGCTAAACGCAACAATCCTTTCTCCTTACAAATGTGGAACCATTTAAAGGGAAATAAACAGACTTTCCAACCATGTGTTATTGCCCAGAAGTATTGGTACAAAAAAGAAATAATCAACTAAATACAAATTTCCTTAATTTTCATGCTAAGTTTACATGGATAATACAAGTATTTTTAGTGAAAAATAAGAAAGAGCACAAACCGCTATTCCCAGAGGTGACATTAGTTTTCTCCCATGACCAGATTCAGCTTTTGTCTGCAGAACAGAGATGCATCTTGATTAAAAGATCCTGGAATTGATAAAATTCCTATAAAAAAGAAGAAAAAGGAAAACAACAGGAAATCATTTTTATTTGTAAACAAGTTACAAACTTTCTAGTTATTAATTAGGATTTATTTTTTGTCATTTTTCTCTCCATTGTCTGATTTGAGTGTTGCATTATTTTCCCAGCTTCAGCTAAAATTGTGGACCACTAGAGATGTTTTTTCCTGCCATTTGTGGAACAACGTGTTCATGGGTTAGATGCGCTACTATTATCCATGTTTCAGAATAATAATTCACACTCCTGACAGCGGAACATCTCTTTTGAAATACAATGATTGATTTTTATCTGTTTGACAAAGAAAACATTTCAAAAGGTTTATTGATGTTAATGACATGGGAATAAAGCCATTTTAACAGTTTCAAAAAGAGAGAAGATCTGACTTCTTTTGACATTAAGGTTTATGTTTATTCCTTAGTGGTTTGCCTCCTTAAATATTTTTTTTCTTTATGCTTTATGTTTGTTTTCAAATTATGATATTGTTTATTAAAGATAAAAAGCCTTCCAAACCAGATAGTAATTCTCCTCTACACCTAAAAGCTGCCATTACGAGATTGTCATAATTGGTAATGAGTTTTATATCACTTTGGAGGAATTTAGGCCCACATTTCTTTGCGAAATTGCTTTACTCAGCCATACTGAAGAGTTTTTAGCCATGATCTCAATCTGTTTTCACTCCAAATCCTTCATTTATTTGTTTACTTTTTGTTTATTTTTTATTGCTGGTGTGGTTTGAATCACTGTCTTTCTGCATAGCCCAAATGCACTTGTAGTTAAGGTCACAAGGCAACAGAAGCAGCCAAAGGTCTTCACAATACGTTTCTTTGCAACGCAGGGGTTTTGGAGTAGTGACTGAAAAAAAATGTCAATTTTCCTAGTTTCTTTGTAATAGTTAAATGCTGACTTTCCTGAGGCACGTGCAGTGTTTAAGACGTTCTGGGTTCTTTTCATGACCTTTTGGATGAGCTCTCAAAGCACTCTTGAACTAATTTTTGTAGGCTGGCCATTTCTTAGAAGGTTGAACACTTTTCCAGTTTGGATAATGACTCAATGTGCTACATTGGGTCCAGACACCATAAAAATGTCTACGTAAATCTTTCCAGAGTGATCAATGTCAAAAAATATGTGTCTCATCTCTTGCTTTGTTGCCTTTGCTTTGGATATGAAGTGTTGCTTTTTTAGATCATTTAGCTGATATTATAATTTTTTTAAGGGATTTCTTGTCTTGCCAAAATAACACCCAAAAATATTCTTGGGACTGGAGTCAAAGCTGAAATCGCAATTTAACAAAACCTATGATTTCCCACTGGGCCCACTTTTGTCTCTTAATAAAATAAATCATTACTTAGAAACTTTTTCTTGTGTTGACTCAGGTTCTCTTCATTTGATATTCATATTTGTTTAATAATCTGAAACATTTAATTGTGACCAATAAGCAAAAGAATAAATCTATTAGGTGTTAAGTTTTTTTTGTTTTTTTTCTCACACTATAGAGCCTAATTTCAAACACTGGATCCAGCAAACCCTCTTGCACAAAAAAAATTGTTTATAGGATAAATGACTTTCACAGAGTGAGCTAGACAGAGTTTAATTCAGTTTAAACATTTGCTTATTGACTGATGTGTCAACTTCTCAGGCACTTTTTCTATAAATAAATGAATACATTTTATTTTGACTCTCATCAGTCAAAATAAATAAAGATAAATTGAATATATATTAAGCCTTCATGTAGGAGTTCCTCTTTTCAGTAGGTTCTCAGTATTTATCTGTGTCATTGTGTTATATTATAGCCTGGAAACTGTTAATTGGTGTCACACTGTTGTCTGTAAAGCTTCTCTAACAACAAAGCTCAGTGTTTCCCCCCTGGCAGAGATTTCAGCAAACCTACCCAGCCTTCACTTGAGCTTGTTTGAAGTTTGGATGATCTAGTCTCGGCTTTAGAGCATTTCATAACATGCACAATAAGAGCTTACATTATTAAAAATATTTCTGTTACACTCTTTACAATCTCTCCATCACTTCCAGGTCTGTGGGACTCCTGAGTACATCGCTCCTGAGGTGATTCTCCGTCAAGGTTATGGGAAACCTGTGGATTGGTGGGCCATGGGCATCATCCTCTATGAGTTCTTGGTGGGATGTGTACCTTTCTTTGGAGACACTCCTGAAGAGCTGTTTGGACAGGTCATCACTGGTGAGAAACCCAAATTAATTTGCTCTTCAGGTGATTTATCAGGCTAACATTTTTAACCTTTGCTCTGTGTTTGCCATCTGTTGTAGATGACATAGCTTGGCCAGATGGTGATGATGCCTTGCCTGCAGATGCTCAGGCCCTCATCTCCGCTCTGTTACAGACCAACCCTCTTTTAAGGCTGGGCACAGGTACGGCTTCATGCATTTACTGTAACGCGTCTGTATTTAGACACGCCCTCAGCTTGTATTGCACAAATGTATAATTTCAATAAATCAAACTTTCTTTTAGTTTAGATTATTTTATTTATAAATCGAACACTGTTGTTGCAACAAGTACTCCTCTTAAAGTAAGACTGATTTTAATTGGGATTACTGCCTGAGAACCCTGTAATTGCCAAAGGGCAATCACTTTAAATTAATCCCTTACAACTTCTAACTGTTATTATGTTTTTAAATTATCAGTAAATCATATAGTATAGGATAACTAAAAATAAAAATGAACAAATCTAAATATTTTTGTCACATTTTTGCCCATTACTTTAAATCACCGGAAGACACACATTTGTTTCCTCTGTTTCTGCCACCAGGGGGAGCATTTGAGGTTAAGCAGCACTCTTTTTTTTCTGCGCTGGACTGGAACAGTTTGTTGAGACAGAAAGCAGAGTTTGTCCCCCACCTGGAGTCTGAGGAAGACACTAGCTACTTTGATAGTATGTGCACTTTGTGTCTCTGGATTAATATGCCTAAAAATAAGAGTAACTGCATTTATGACAAGTTTAAGCTCCCCTGTCTCTCATTTTCCTGTTTTCCAGCCCGTTCAGATCGTTACCACCACATCAACACGTACGATGAGGATGACACCAATGATGATGAACCTGTGGAGATCAGACAGTTCTCCTCTTGTTCTCCTCGCTTCAGTAAGGTACACCTCTTCCTTTTTCTTACCCGTTGTTGTGTTTCTATCTTCGCTTTTGTCTTCCTCTCTTTGTGTCAAGATATCATACTTTCTTTGCACTTGAGATTACATGACAGGGGTTGTTGAGGAAGGGGAAAAATGTGGGTCAGACTGCACCAAGAGGCTCTACAAGGCTGAGCCTGGTTTCATACCTGCTGTTAATGAGGTCTGTGCCGATTTTCTAACAGCCACGCTATGTGTGCTGCTTTCACCGGTCTCCAATTTCTACTGAAGGTCCAAAAAGTTTGTGCACCTTTTCAATATATTTACAAGGTATTCATGCTCCTTTTTGCATTTTGTCATGTCACCCCACAAACTGTAGTGTATTTTAGATGTTTTTTTGTGATAAACTAATAAAAAGCAATATATAAATATAAACCCTCATGTAATTTTAGTGCAATGCTCAGGAGGAGTGCAGCAAATGTCACAATCAGACAGCGGGGAACTGCCGTCCCGTCAGACCGTCAGTTCCCAAAACCACATTGAAAAAGAAAACTCGAAAGTTTTGTGCTGGTTCACCGTAAGTGACCAACCCAATACAAATCAAAACACAAAGTGAAAGTAATATTGATCATGACATAATCTAGACCAAGGAACACCATAGACAGATACAGTTGTGAAGAAATGTAAAGCAACGTTAGATCAGAAGATTTGAATATCTCATGAACTTTTCAATTTATACTCTGAAACAGGAAAGAATGCAACACAACTGTAAACAAACCAAAGCATCAACTACTTAAACTTGGTAGGTTTGCAGTCGTTTACAGGTAATAGTCTGAATGTTTCCTAACAAACTTCTGAGGCCTTTTGTTCCACACAGGTGGGTTCTATTTACTTATTTGGCATCTTGTGAAGGAAATTGGTTACACTGGATTTTATTTACAAATAAATACTTACCATTTTTTTTATTGCAAAAATTGTTAGAAAATATTAGAAACCATGGATACTTTTGCTTCCTTTACAGCTATACACTACTTTGTGGTAGTCTGTCACATAAAGCCCAGAGGAAATACATCGAGGCTTGTGGTTAAAACACAACAAAACGGGAACAAATGTATTTATAAAGTACTGTATGTGACTGTTAACATTGTTGTTTTTTCTTCTGAGAAGACAGCTGGGTCTTCAACCATCGCTTGTTTCCATGGTGCACTCCTGCAGTTCGTCTCATTGTCCTCCCCCACAAACTGTTACTCTGCACATAATGAGAGCCTTACAAGCCATGACAAATAAAAAATGTGACCAAGATTAAATCCCAAGTTAAAATTTGTACTCTAATTATTTGCCACAATTACATAGTTTAATCAGCTTTACAACCTGGTGTGAAAGAAAACAGGATCACTGCTTGATGTATTCCACATAAACCTCTAATTACTAAGCTTGGCCTAACAGATGACAGGGGCAGTGAAACTCTTGGCAGAAATTTAGGCATTTGGCTTTATGCTGCTTGTAGCTAAAGGGTATGTCTGTTCATCAGTTGGTTAAAATATTTGAGTCACATTCTGTCTTTTACCGAAGTTTTCTAAACAACCTCAAAAGTCTGGGCAAAACTCTCTCACTGTGTTTATTAAAGGATCAAGATGCAGTTTGGCTGGTAGGAACAAGTAGTTATTCATATCATAAGAAAAAAACACAATGCAGAACTGATTTTATTAACCTACCTGATGAGAATGAAAATATACACATTATGTATTATTTACTTCAATACATAAGGAAGGGGTAATCAACTGGGAAGTAGGGAGCAACTATTGGAAGCAAAGCAAATAGGAAGACAGAGACAAGAATAGACCTTGAAAAGACTTGTCAGTTTACAGCCTCTCAAAAGTATTTAATCCCACATAGATTGTGTCACATTGCAACCACAAACTACAATGTTTTTTCATTGATCAAAACTGATAGGCTAGTACAAAGTAGTGCCTAATTTTGGAGTGGAGGGGAAATGAAACGGGAATGAAAAGTCAAAACATGTCTCTGCAATTACAGCTGTAAGTCTTCTGGACGTACAGCTGTATTTCCATAAACTGCTAAGCAAGTCCATTGTGTTGCCAGAGTCATATCTGCTTTCAGAATGATGTACAATGTTAGTTTTCTGCCACACAAAAGCTGTCTGCAAGAGCCAAAAAGTTAAAACAAAAAAATTGACTCATCTTCTTTCACATATTTACTGTCCTCTGTATGGCTTGTAACAAACTGTAAAAAATGGTTTTTATAGTTTTCTTTAAGCAATAGCTGTCATGGATAACAGGGTGGATTATTTGCGGTTTTATATCAGGATTGTCTGGATTTATTTCTTGGTCTCAGAATAAAGCCTCAGTACACATTCATTTTTATTTGTACAGTTACGCATCACTTTGTGATTGCCTTCTATATACAAAGGCAAACACAAAGTGTTTACAACCATAAATCACCATTGTGGTTGTAAAATGGCAAAATAGGATACAGTTCATGGGATCTGAAAATTTTTGTAAGGCACTGTTATTGCTTTATTTAAGGTTAAAGGTCATGAAGATGGAAAATAGTTTTCTTAGATATCTTGAATTGTCAAACACAAATATGATAAAAATCCTCCTATATTGAGAACTTTTTCTAATGAAAAGTGAATATTCTTCCTCTGTAATAAAACCTTCCACCATTATTCATAATACAACACAAGTGCTGACAGTTGTGTTTAACATGCAGCCGTATTTCTCTGCGACATTTATGTAGCCTGACAGTTAACATAATCACTACACAGAAACACTGTATGGATCTTTGTTTCAACTCAGCAGTTACATGATTAATTTAAGACACCCAACCTAAGGATTTTGAGTCATTTGTCTTTCCGCAGGTGTACAGCAGCATGGAACATCTTTCCCAGCTGGAGCAGAAAGCTACAACCTCTGTGTCCCGTCGAGAGCACAGGAGCCCACGAGAGGACAAGGTGGCAAAAAGAGAGAGCCTGGGAAGCTTCGGCATGAGGGAGAAGAGCTGGAGGACTGGATCTCCTGAGATGTGAGTTGCTGTCAGCTTTCTGTGAAGTTTTTTATTGTAAATATATCTTAATTCTTCCAAGAAAACACATCGCTATTTACTCTTAATACATCAAAGATTTTGTTGCTGATTTTCACTTTTGAAAAGCTCTTATCTGCAGATTTCCATTTTAGCCAATTCCCATTTACCTTTAAGAATCATTAATAGCTTGAACAGACTTTCTGCTCGCTTCACAAACTCAAAATGTAATTGTCTTAACATTAAAATGTTCATTGTAAAGTAAAAAAAAAAAAGATTTTTCTCAGATGCCACCACAGATTACCTAGCTATCTGTTTCTGCATCACTGGGAATCTATAAATACAGTAAAAGAAGAAGCAAGGTCAATCCCTGTGTGAAAGAGAAGTTGGTGTTACGCAGATCTACAATTAAACAGGGCTTCACTGTCCTCACTTTCCTTTTCTCTCTACCCTTTCTCCTGTCCACCTGCTGTTGAACAAAGAGTAGTGCCACAAAAACCGTTAAAAATTCCTTTGCATATGAGCAAATGTTTTTATGATAAAACAAGATTATCCATAGTTATTGTTTTACCTCACCACCCTTATGGTTGTGCAGGAAGCGGCTGTCTTGTTCTGAGTCTCTGTACATGGAAGGAGACGCGAGCCCTCCTCTTGGTGCCAGGCGACGCTTCTCAGCTTTGATGGACACCCATCGCTTTGCCTCACCCTTCGAAGGAGAGTCCGACTCCCTGACCCGTCAGAACCTCATGAAGTTCCGAGGAACATCGCTGGATGGTACCACTGTCCCTTCACCAAGCCTCCTGGAACACAGGCCCATTGTGAGGGAGATAAATGGAGCAGGTTTGTTGGCAAAACTTAGAAACCACAAAGTCTGTAATGCCTGATTTGATGCAGAGAATTGAACCAGTGGGACTATTTCTAATTTCAGCTGAAATTATCCTGTAATGTTCAAACCATTTGGATTTCTTGCAGACAAATCATCTAGACTTGGAGAGAGCGCCAGTGTAAGTTCAGCCATCATGACATTATCCCCTGGTCCTGCCGCACCCAGTCGGGATGTGATCACTCCTCTGTATGACCCTCTGGGGCCCAGAGCCACAAATGACCTGGTCCTCCGCCGGGCACGCCACCACCATTTATCTGGTGATGGAGAAAAACGGAACTCCAGACAAGGAAACAAAGTTATCAAGTCAGCGTCTGCCACAGCTCTGTCTGTTATCATCCCATCAGGTGAGAGGCTAAGGGTCCTAAAGTGCTGCTACTCTCTGAAACGCCTGAAGTCTATTTTCTCTGACCTTACCTCCTCCTTGCCTGCAGTGGAGCAACACGGTGGCTTCTCTCCACTGGCCAGCCCCATGTCACCTCACTCTTTCTCCTCTAATCCCTCGTCACGTGACTCCTCACCCAGCAGAGACTTCTTTCCTGCAGTCAGTGTTCTGCGCTCCCCAATCACAATCCATCGCTCTGGAAAGAAATACGGCTTTACCCTAAGGGCTATCAGGGTCTACATCGGAGACAGTGACATCTACAGTGTCCATCACATGGTTTGGGTAAGAAAAATGTGGAAATGACATGAGTCACAGTTTTGTGGCATTTACTCTACTGGAGTTGAACATTTACTAGCATAAACTACTTTATTACTTTGACTGTTGAATGTGCAAATGGAAATGAATGGTCTCATATGACAGATTAATAGCTGAAAAAAAGTAAATAAAAGATGAACACAGAGGAAAACTAGCCTATCTTTTGACCTACATCTTTATATATCAGGCAGATTTGTTGACACCCCTGTTAAAGTTGTGTACTCAGGGGTTCAATTAGTGTGTTCCCACAATGACATGGATATACATCACCTTAACAGAGACCATCTGGATCATTTTAAAATGTTCCAAAAATGTAATGGTGCGACAAAGATATTTTTTTTTTTCCTATTTGAATCATGACTGGAGGTATTTTGTTTTTCTGATGGCAGTCTTGTATATTTTTTGTGCGTCGGCAGCATGTTGAAGATGGAGGCCCCGCTCAGGAAGCCGGTCTTTGTGCAGGTGACTTAATAACTCATGTCAATGGTGAGCCGGTCCACGGTTTGGTCCACACTGAAGTGGTAGAGCTCATCCTCAAGGTTGGCATCAGTTACATTTCATCTTATTTATATGCTATGCTAGCAACTTTTAAATGACAAAGCATGGCTACTTTCAAACATGTCAACATTGAATCATTGTAAGCTTTCACGGCAGAATTCATTTATTTGCTCTGTGCAGAGTGGGAATAAGGTGACGGTGACAACCACGCCTTTTGAGAACACCTCCATTAAAGTGGGCCCTGCCCGCAAAGCCAGCTACAAGTGTAAGATGGCTCGACGAAACAAGAGAACAGCTGGGAAGGAAAGCCAGGACAGGTAGGATCTACAGGTGTCATGAAGCTAACATTTAAAACTCATTACGGTACTTTAAATAAGCTACTAATGCCTTTACTGCTGAGCAGAGGAGTAATGAAGAAATGGTGAGCTGCTTCACCATGAAGGTTTTGGTGTCATATTCCAGTTATGTTTTGATAGAGTACGTTGTCAATACATGCCTTTCTTCAAAATTTTGGGTAGCTTTACAGTCAGCATTTTCAGCAGTTTGCTATGAGTTAGACAGTTTTACCATTAAATTCCCTTTACTAAAACTTGCCAGATGCTTAACAACATTTGTAATATACAACCCTGCTTCTTTAAATCTTGTCTCTTGGGCAAATGAGTTAAAAGTAGATCAAATTCAGTTTTTCTTCATTTTTAGTGTATGGGTGTTGATTACCTACTTCCTTTATTTAGTTAACCAGGGTTTATATTGTTTGAGTTTTCCTCTTCATATTAGCTGTGTAAGGAAATGGTCCTTTATAGAATCTCAAACGATCTGGTTTGAAAGATCAAGAGTCATTTCCGTGCCAGTTAGTATGAGTATGTGTTAATTTAAGATCAACCCGTTCATTTTGTACACTTGAATTTTCTGTCAATCCTGCAGTAAGAAGCGCAACTCCTTGTTCCGTAAGATCACAAAGCAGTCCAATCTCCTCCACACCAGCCGCAGTCTGTCCTCTCTGAATCGCTCATTATCCTCCAGTGAAAGTCTTCCTGGCTCCCCAACTCACAGCCTCTCTGCCCGGTCCCCAACTCAGGTCCACCGCTCAACCCCGGAGCCCTCCTACCTCGGTATGTTGCCATGTTTAGATAGTTATCCAGCAATTATCAGTGAGATCACCTTTCTTTGTGTAGCTGTGAACCTCTTCCTCTGGTGATTTCTTACATCTCCCCATGTGTGCGCTGAACTCTTTAGGTGCTTCCTCCCAGAGCAGCTCTCCTGCCTCCAGCACTCCGAACTCACCCTCTCCCTCTCAGCACATGCGACCCAGCTCCTTGCATGGCCTGTCCCCAAAACTTCACCGCCAGTATCGCTCTGCCCGTTGCAAGTCTGCTGGAAACATCCCGCTGTCCCCTCTGGCACACACACCCTCCCCGACTCAGTCTTCCCCTCCTGCGATGCCAGGCCACACAATAGGGAGTTCCAACACAACACAGTCCTTTCCTGCAAAGCTCCACTCCTCTCCACCGGTGGTCCGGCCCAGGCCAAAGAGCGCAGAGCCCCCGCGGTCACCTCTTCTCAAGCGGGTGCAATCAGCGGAGAAGCTCGGCTCACCTCTGACCCAGTCCAGTTCTACCGGAGGGCTTGGAGGTCCGTTGAGGAAGCACAGCCTGGAGGTGCAGCACTCTGAGTACCGCAAAGATGCCTTCCTCTGTGAGCTGGGGCTCCAGAGCCTGCTGGAGACGGAAGGAGAAAATCTGCCTCCTAATGCTCCTCCGCTGCCCGTGTCCTCCACCACCCCAGAGACTGGTGTGCTGAAGCCTGTGAGGAGACTCGGGAGACAGGAGTCACCACTCAGCAGGGAGACTCTGCTGGCCGGAAGGGAGAGGGAAGAGAGAGAGCGAGAGCGAGAAAGAGGAAGGGACAGGGAGAAAGACAGAGACTTAAACCAAGCAGGTCTGCCAACGTCACAGTCATCTTTGGCAAGGAAATCTCATGCAAGCGATTTTAACATGAACTCCAAACAAAGTGAAGAAACCAGTAGACTCATAACCCCTGCCTGTCCTATTAAAACTGCAAGCACACCCCCAACGCAGGTAGAAATTAGAAACAGCAAAGATCTCCAGCTCAAGCAACAGGGAGGAAAACCCGAGCCAAAGCAAGACGGGGAGAACAAAAATCGGTCCTGTCTGCCAACTGCTGCCTTCAACAAGAGCTCATCTACTCTGGATAAATCCAGTGGAATCAATACAGTCGCGACAGGAACCTCTCCGAGCATAAATAAGACTTTTAAATCATCAGGAATGGGGAACGGGCAACGGAAGTCTGACGGCAACGATTCAAGAACTGCTGAGCTCGGCTCCAAAAGCCCCAAACTGGCAGCTCGGGTCCTGGCTCCCGTAGTTCCCTCGCATGGGCAGCCGCTCTCACTAGGCAAAGTGCGACAGGGCTTGGGCCCTGTTAATTGTTACAGGGGAACTCTTGACTGGGAGGACAAATGTCGCCTGGAAGTGGTGGAGGAGCATTCCCCCTCTCCCTCCCCCTCCCCAACAGCTGTCACCCCCTCCCTCTGTGGACCTTCGCTGTGTAAGTCGCGGCCTGTCTCCCCCGGAGATAAGACTAGCTTCGTCAGCCAGCTCACCACTGTGGCCAAAAACGTCCTCGGACCAATCAAACTAGGCTCTATGGAGGGGACTAGGAATAAAGAGCAGCAGAGCAAGGCATCAGAGGAGAAGCTGGGACCTGCCACTGGGAGGTCCGATACTCCAGGAGCGCGAACGGTTCTGGGCGCTGCAGTGGTGACTCAAAGTCCTGGCAGTTCTCTGCTTGAAAAGTCAGCACCACCTGGGAACCTGCCAAAAATGTGACCCCCTGGATCATTACATCAGACTTTAGAAGAAAATAGTAAAAATAATCATGTCTTTTTGTTTGGAGGGACAAAAAACAGAAGACAGGCACTTAAAGATGTACATTCCAGTTTCATAGTATATAAAGTCTTATTTATTGATTAAATCCTTGAATAAATCTAATGTAAAATCAGTAAGAAAATAGCTGTAAAGGTGCATTAACTGTTGGTTTTCTATGATGCATAATTTATTAAGACACATAGTCATGTAAAGTGAAACACTTTATCAGATATATATGTGTGAGTCAATGTGAATGCATGTTATATTCTATATATGTACTGTATGTGCATAATAGGTACAAGAGGGTCAAAAAGTGCTTTACTGATCAAAACATGCTGAATACTGTGAATACCAAATTCTGTAACTCTTTTTCAACTAGATCATGCAGAATTTTTTTATTGCTGTTCAAAATGGAACAGTGAATAAGTCAAGTTGTAATATTTGCATTAAGCAGCACAACATCGGTTTGGCTTCTCTGTAAAAGCAGCAACATGATTAGGCATGTTTATTCATCATGCAGCAGTTTACTTTCTCTGAGCGGTTAGACGAATCCACAACAACCCTTCTTTGTCAGTGGATGTTACATTAGGACCTGTCTAACTCCCAGTCTGTGACAGAGGATTGTCTGCGAGTGTGTGTTTATCCTCTGCCTATGGTTCCTATCACTCTAGAAGGCTGCAGAGGAGAAAAGGAACGACTGAACTTGGGCTCAGTGCTTATCTCGTCCTTGCAGGAAGGCCACACCGGCCTTTCTTCTCCCTCCGCCTCCCAGTGCTGCAATGGGCAAGAGCACAAACACCCCAAAACATTTGCATTGCCACAAGAGACAGCTCTGTCAGCAGCTGATTTCAATACTTTTTAATCCATACTCCTTTTGTGGTCTGTGAAGCAGGACATAAGTGTGCTTGGGAGTGTGATTTGGAAAGGTTCAAACACATGTATGTGTGTGTTATGTTCATTAAAGTAACATGACAGAAAGCAGCCTGGAAATTTGTAGTTTGGATCCAGGGATACCAGTGGGATTACAAGGCTCTAATTGACTTATCGCACTCACACTGTGCATGTTGATTTTACTGTAGGAGTATAAAACAGAGTAGAATACAGATATGTCATAAGAACCTATATACTAAACTCAAGAGTTTTCAGCCAGTTACTGATGTAGCTTAAAATAATTTGCTGAATAGCTCTGTGGCTAAAATAGAGGTTGTTCGTATAGACCTAAAAATATCATGAATCAATTTAAAAATGGTCCTGTGTTAAAATCAAAGGGAATATTTAATGTAACGCGTTGATAAAGATTGTTACCTACATCAAAGCTCAGATAATATTTCACAGGACACAAAATTTATCTCAAAATTTATCTTTCAACCGTATTCATATCCATTGAACACATTTTGTTGTGTTAAAAGAACCTTATTGTATTTTTTCTTTGAATGGACAGAATGTGATAGACCAACACAAACTAACAAATATTTAAACATTAGAAGAAATTACATGGTTTTTAACTTAAATCAGTAATATATGTTATTTATATCCATCTCCAATGAGTCAATAGTTTGCACAGCTGCTTGTTGCTGCAATTACAGCAACTACTTTTGGGCATATGTCTCACCTAGCTTTGCACATCTACAGTGTGTATTTTAGCTTCTTTTTACTTTCATAATAGCACAAACTGGGTGGAGAGAATTTGAAACAAATTTTTTCAGTGCAGCAACATACTTAAGTTGGGTTTTATGTCTGGACTTTGCTAGACCATCCTAATAAATTAATATGCTTGCAACACTCAGCGTCCAAGAGCAGATAAGGGCTGGAAGATACACCAGAAAGGCACCATCTGACGGTGGTGCATGGCAAACCTGCAACAACCACCAGGCCAAAGAGGCACAGGTAGAGATGTAAGAAACCAACCCGTCAACACAGCTGTTTGTTCTCTAATGCTCTCTTTGACTCTTCAAAGCAGTTTGTTGCACCAGAATAGGAATGCACAGCACACTTTTTAGATTGTTACTGGTAAAAGTGTGAATGTATAATTTTCCTTCCAACTCACAATTCTTTACGAGTTTGTGTTGGTCTGTCCCAGTGGTCAAATCCCAATATTATGTAGTTAATAAATCTAACTTTGCAAAATGTCATAACTTCAAAGGATATAACTATTATTGCAACACACTGTATTTTTTCTGTTTTTCCTTATATGTAAGCATCTTAACCTATTTTAAGCACATACCTATCCATTGTATGTAAATGTATGCAAAATGTCTTTGATTTATTTTGATTAACTTATGCAAAAATGCAACATAAAATTATCCAAGAGCAGCATATCAATTTGTCAGTAAGATAGTTTCAGTTTAAGAGCTGAAATATATGTTTGAATTTGTACTTGAACTATAATTTTTTAGGACTTGGTTGGAAACTGATTTTTATCAAATTAGACTATCTTACTGTCCAATTTGAGATTAAGTCTACAGAAAGCTACAGCAAAGTGAAAACCTGATTCCTCTTACATGCAGTGGTATCACCTCTATTGTACACATGAAAGCATATACCCTATCTAGTAGATGCTATGGAGTCTAAAGGATTTTTTACATTCATGTAGTTCTCTACTGCCCTCTACTGGTTCCTAGTGACGTGTTTAATATTCTAACAAACCTGAGATTGGTGATTTATTGCGGGATGTTACAAACCATAGTGTTATAAATATGCATTCATGTTTCTGAACTATTACCTGGACACTTGGAACAAAAATTATTTTCCCTGGTGTTCTACTTGTGACTGTTAATTTTATACCTGGATTCCATTTTTGAATATAATGTATGCATAATTCTGACAGGAAAGACTACTTCTTATATCTTAATGTAACAATGAAAATGTCATAAATAATTAATGTGATAAAGAAATAATCTTTTTTTTTTTTTTTTTCATATTTAGGCCTTAGCCCGAGCAGTTGAGTCAAAAAAAAACACCCTTTTTTTTGTATTTTGGATTGACGGAGAGAACATCATCCAAGCACTTTATTTGAGAGAACAATATCTTTGTTTTTGGCGTTGCTTCAAAGTTACCAGATCCTAACAAAGATAGATGGTAAAAATGATCACAGTAATCCAACTATAAACATTCCACTCCTCTCTGTTCACTCTGTGTATTTAGTTGTTCCACTGGGGTACTTTTGTTTGTGATAGATGCAGACACCTGAAGTGCAGTATGTGGAATAAAGTGAAGAAATTTGTTCTCAAACTTTACTCTCTTGTCGATTGCTCTTTTCTCATTTACGTAGATTGACAATACTTTATCAATCTTCTGATTAGCTAACTTCTGTTTATAGCATCAGCTGCCAATCAGGCCCTGTAAGACCATTTACAGGTACATCTCAATCATTTAAACAGTATCATTTCAATTGATTCGAAAAGGGATAAATCGCAAATTATTTAGATTTTTTCCCCACACATTGAGATTTTTTTAAGCTGGTATTTCTGTTCATTTAGATTACTGTCGCTTGCAGATAATAAAATTAAATTTCCCAGAAAACTATATAAATAAGACAATTTTTTAAAATAACTTTTTATATTATGTTATGTGTCATGTCATGCTGGGGCCTACATGGTGGGGAAAGCTTCTTACTTGATAGTTGTTGAGAAGACAAATTATTAACACATTCCACAGGAAGAGTAATAAACAACTGATTATTGCGGAAAAGTACAAGGGGATAAGTCCCCTTGGACTTATCCGCATGTGTCTGAACCACGCATTTGAATATATAGATATATGTAGATATAGATTCATATCTACATATATCTATATAAATATATCGATAGATAGATAGATAGATAGATAGATAGATAGATAGATAGATAGATAGATAGATAGATAGATAGATTTATTACACACTAAAAGTCCAAATTACATAAAAAAGAAGACAATAAAAGAATAAAATGTATATTATATATGTGTATATATATATATATATATATATATATTTTTTTTTTTTTTTTAAATGTTTGGCTCAGACAAATGCTGATAAGTCCAAGGGGGTGTGAATAATTTCTAAAGGCACTGTAATGAGGGTCACTTCTGAGATAACCGTTAAAAATTGTTTCGTAATATCCTGATCTTAAATATACTAAGCACTTATTGAAATTACATTTTCATGGAGCATATTTTGTATTGGACATAGGCTACTGAAGCAGGGAAGATGTTCGTTAGATATTTTTTATTTTTAGTTCCAGTCACAAAGTAAAACGTAGTTAATATCACCCAATGAAGGTTTGCCGAGCTAAACGGCGAATCAGCGTTCTCGCAACGGTTATTTCAACCAATCGCGTGGCAGCAGGAACGGATAACAGGAAGTAAATACAGTAAGAGCTAGAGGGAGACCCTAAAGCCGGAGCAATGCAGTGGGGCGGACAGTATTACTCTGGTTTAAACTAAACAAATTAACCTGGGTGTCTTAAGGAGAAACATCTTCTGCACTGAGATCTGATGTAGTGTGTTGGGATATAATGGCGTTGGTTGTTGTGTGCTCATAATTGTTACCGAGCTAACGCCGGGTCTAGGGCTAAAGTTAGCTTACTTAGGCAGCTAGTTTTAGTGACGGGACCGAAGAAGGCAACGAAATGAGTGAATGTGCGACCAGACATCGGCCTGCTTAACCAAGAACTGAGACAGGTAAGTAGACCCTCACCTGAGAGAACTTTAACTCTGCATAAAGCCTGGTGTTAGGTCCGTTTTGTTGGACCCAATGTCGTAAGACGTTACTACAGTGTAATTACTCTAACGCTGTTGGCCATATTCACAAAAGCATGTTCTTGCTGTTCTGACTCTCATCATTTTTGGTGTAGACTGTAAAAAAAAAAAAATAAACTTAACCGGATGGCTGACAAATGACTGTGATCAGATGACTTTCTGTGGCACTGAAAAAAAAAGCCTGACATACCGGTTGTCAAATGGGAATCACATGACGTCTGTGCTTCTTTTTTTTTATTTTCCAGCACTGTAAAATTGCACAACTGTGTGTTCCTTATTGAAACTACTATTCATCAGTTTCAGGGCGGGGTGAGAAAATCCTTCAGTGTTTAAGGCTTTAGGATGATTGTTAGTTGAATTTGATCAAGTTCACGGTCACTAACTGGCTTTTTTTTTTTTTTTTTTTTTTTTTTTTTGCGGGTTTAGAAAAGAGTTATTAAAGTATTGAAAAATTAAATTATTGAAGATATTTAACCACGTGTAAAAATTTTCCAAGGAAAAAGTACCAAAAA
>CAEFZX010028706.1:0-32165 GCA_903066825.1 Alfaro cultratus
TGGTGCACCTGCTCTACCACTGATCCACCTGGTTCCCTCAAGAAAAGTTTGCCTTTTAATTCCATACACCTGCAACACAAGCTGAATCAAAGATGCCACTTTAGTATGAATCTTGTGATTTTATAAAGGTCTGCATCTTTCCTGAGCGATGCGTCATATTTTGGATTTAACACCAAAGCCTTTCCAGGACAGCTCCAAATAATCTGTCATTGCACCTGCAGCACGTCAGAGGAATCAGAAGGGCTCTCTACGGAAAGGGACAAAATGCTGCTGTGGCGTGCTCATAACACTGACGGCACATGCACTCTGGTAGATTGAAAAGTTCACTCTGTCACCATTAAAGGCGAGGCCGTTCAAAACAAAAGCGTCCCTGCTTCCTCAGCATGTCATAAGCCGTAAGTGGAGAATGCGGTTGCTCATTAGGCCTGTCTGGGTGCAGATGGATCTCCTTTATGAGCCACCATTTCATTAATCCTCCACGCCACACCCAGCACGCGGACAGCACAGCTTGTTACAGTCACCCCACCAGAGAGTCTCAAATTTTAAAGTAGTTTGTCAGGATTTTATGTGAAATAAAAATAAAAATAAGTATTTTGAGAAATTTATTTTATGAATCAAATTTTTGTCCATTCCTCTTTGGAAAATATCTAGAGCTCCATCAAACTGGACGGAGAGCATCTATGAACCTCAGCGTTCAAGTCTCAAATGGATTTTGATCTGGACTTTGACTGAGCCATTCTAACATTGTCCCTCTGGCTGCATATAATAATTGTTCCCTTGCTGCAAACATCTTTTGCAGCCTCTAACAGGATTTCTTCCACTATTGACCTGTGTTGGGCTCCATCCATCATCCCATCAATTTTGACCTGCTTCTCCTTTCTTTCTGAGAAGAGCATGACGCTGCCTCCTCATTGGGACTGTCTGGGTCTCATGTTGGAGATGATGCGCTCAGCTTGATGTAGTCTTTGGATGTTGGCTTTCTGTCACACTAATCATTTTGTGTCAGGGACCAGATTGTTAATTGTAGCCTCATCTGGCCAGAGCCACTTCTTCCGCATGATTTCTGTTTTCCTAATGTCAAAATGCAAACTGACCTTCTCATATCTTCTTTTTTTTTTTAAGTTGCTTGTTTTTTTCCTCACTATTTTGACCATTCTAAATTTATCCAGATTTGTAGGTCACTGTAGAAATTTCAACGACTTTAAGGTGATTCAATACTGTAATACAGTCAGGCCGATTGAGGCGTGTTTTACATCGTCTGAGTCCAATTTGCACAGAGATGAAATTAATCTCTTTAAATCTAGTGTGCAATCCTTTTGTCTGCCTCGTTGAGGTGGGCTCATGAATAGAAAGGACAAAGTTGGATAGCAATGAATGAGATTCACTTTCTTTTTTTTCTATTCAAAGTCTAAAAAAAACAGCAGCAATAAGTTGATCTGACATTACAGCAACATAGGGAATTTTTCACGTTTATGCACCTTGTCAGACATATGGGGAAAAAAAGGTGCCTCAATACATACTGAAGATGTATTATTAATGACAAGGTCACTTTGAAGACAAACAGGCACAAAGTTTCATCACAAAGATCTGCGACTCTTGCTCTGATTTGACGATCGACAGTAAAGCCATTTTTGTTTAGTTTTTTTTTTTTCTTCTTCCTTTTTTGTAGGAATCAAGTTTTGTTGGTGCTCAGCAATCCTGAAAATGAGCCACATGCTGTGGGCTTTAATGCTGCATAATGCTGCATAAATCAAGGCGCAAATGAAATGGCCCAATTACATTAGGGGCAAACAGGGATGTTAACTTGACAGTCTTAATGCTAACACTCTTAATAATGAATCAGCCCAATTCCCAGTGGGCTCCGTTTAGTGGTAAAATGCTCTCAGTGGAGTCTCATTGGTGCTATTTACCAACACGCTACTGCTGTCTACACAGCTTTAATGTTTTTTTTTTTTATTATTTTTCATCTAATATTAGTAGAAGTAACATGAAATCAATTCCAATATCCCTACATGTACCACAGCTAGTGTTTTAAGAATATTAACACTTTAACCAGGACTGACTTTCTATTGGAGGACGGGATGTAAAGCTGATGAGAAAGGAACAATCAGATTGTTCGAAGTAAAGGCAATGTGATTTGGTTCTCTCCATCAGCACGTGAAATGAGATGTGGCATTTTCTCCAGCTCCGACAGCCATCTGATTACAGTAGTCACTCCAGATTACATCGAACTGTTCGGACTGAAAAGTGCGCTCGCTTCCCAGTTTGCCGTCCAGACAGTAATGACTTCCAGTCAAGAGGACAATCTGTGCTCTGTCCATCCGCAACAAGTGACCATGAAGTTTACAGAAAGCAGGCAGTCGGTGGTGTATCCACTGGCTTTCATATTAACCTGGGGTTATTTTAGCTACATGAAGTGAGAGGTCGGGTTGCAGGAAAGCTTATCTGATTTCACTGATATCTCAGCCAGCAATGGTGCCATCTGGGTGGAAGCGGATATGCTGGAGAGAGACAGATTGTGGTTTACATGTGTCCCGAAGAGTTCATGTGTGTCAGATTTAAAAAGGTTTAATGGTAAGTATGCTGCTCTTAGAGGTTAATCCCCCCGAGGATCAGATCAGCGCAACATGTATTTGGAGGTTTTGCATCAACTGTGTTATTTTCTGTATTTATGTAATTTAAGATGGTTTTAAAAAAAAAAAAAACGGCTTACATTATATAACATGCAAACTTTAAACACATCTCCAACACGCAGATGGCCTACTTCCTTTCATTCTAACGCTGTCGAAATGCTTTAGGAGACTAACCATACCGTCATGTGCATTTAATTAGCTGCGGCAACTTCTGGATCATTTTTCCTGGGTTTGTTTTTTGCTGGGCAACAACAATATGGCTTTGTTAAAAGCAGCATTTTATAAATAGTTTAAGGAATATTTCAAAGCGATAATCCACAGGAGAATTGTGGTGTATTTTTTAAGTTTAATTTAATAGCCAGAAGGCTATTTTAATGAAAGAAAAACAGCTCCCATCTTCCTATGTGTGGTTACGTTATAAACTAGACAGCAACAGAGGACAAACAAAACTTGTTGGAGCTAATTAATACGATCGGTGAAAAGAAGTTATAATGAGGAGAAAATATTGCTTTTTTTCAACATATTGACAGAAAACTGAAGTAGTTACGCTTTTTTATACTTAAAGACTTCTGGGCAAAAAACCCCCCAAAACAACAATGCAGTCTGGGTTATCATTAATAATTTTTTTTCTAATTATTGAAAGCAAAGTGCTTTTCTTTTGCTTTGATCATTTCCCACAAACATCAACATTCCTTGGAAGACAATGTGTTAATCCTCTTTTTGTAAAATGTTTTTTTAAATTTTTTTTTATTTTATTTTAAAACCTAAAAACAAGAAATGAGATATTGGTTCTTTAAAATGACTG
The DNA here is from genome assembly GCA_903066825.1 of Alfaro cultratus. Classification (NCBI taxonomy): domain Eukaryota; kingdom Metazoa; phylum Chordata; class Actinopteri; order Cyprinodontiformes; family Poeciliidae; genus Alfaro; species Alfaro cultratus. The sequence continues at coordinate 3,439 of CAEFZX010028706.1, forward strand.
TTTACTTCCTATAGTAGATATTGATTAAAACATTTTAAGTTATGTAACATTTGTGATTCTAAATGAGTTTTATTTCACTGGACCGAGGTCAAAAATGGGTATTTGGTCTGTAAAGATGACAAACCCCCGGGTCATCTGATTGACCTAAAATGCTGGCTCCTATTCAGAGAAGAAAAACCAATAACAGTAACTACCCAAGGGAAATGACATGAAAAGAAATCCGTCAAATTGTGCATTAAGATGTTACAATTCCAACAAGTGCAGTCGCTGTAATCGCCTGTGCGAAATAAAATAAAGGGAGGAATTACGGGGGCCATGTGTCTGGATAACTGTTCTGTTGGCGTTTTAGCACACTCAATAAAGCGATGCGTATAAAGGAATGAAATCATCTAAAAACGAGATCCGGAAGATCCATTTTGAGGATCGTTTACATTAATTTTGATTTTATGGAATGTGTTAGATGCATTTGGACAGTCCCAGACAGATACAAGGAGGAATTTCTGAACACTTATCTTAAGTAGACAGCTCAGGAGAAAGAGTTGTAGGCCATGTATCTTTTATTTCCCAGTTATAGCTGCATGCTTTGAAAGTGCACAGGGCCTGTGATCTTAGTTGATTGACCTATATGATGAAAAGGACTGAGGGATTAGTATAGGGATGTTTGTGGTTAAGTATGAAACAATCCGACATGAGGATTCTCACAACTTTGTTTGATATTTATTGACAAACAGCTAAGTTTAGATTCACCCTTATCATATAAAGCTGAGTTTATGATCACTTCTTTACGTGTGAATACTGACATAGCTAGCGCTAGCTTGTGCTAACTACTTAGCACATAAAAGGCTGGCATTAACGTAAGTAAAAAAAACAAACTTGTTCTGTGGTTAAAACTAAAGCCATTAACACAAGCGATGTTAGCATCATTTTACCGTTACACTATGTCTTATTTCATCCTGTGGAAGAGGTTCACGTTTTATCAGGTCGTTGGCTTGTTCAAACTATTATCTGTAAAGAAAGACGAGGCTGAGACCGAAGCTTTAACCTAAATTTGTGACTTCATAAATCCTTCATTTGGGTTAAAGGAATGACTAGACACATTTTACTAGTTTACATTGTAGTTTTTACTGTGTTCATATATTAGTGATCACATTCCTATTTTTAACAGCCTTTCAACATCCTATTCCTGTGCTGCATTTTTAAAAACAGTAAGAATCGCACTGTGACAGAAAAATTGACAGCAGCCAGAGTCTGAGAAAGCATCTCCCCTCAGCAAACGTCTCCCTTCTTCCAGTGAATCAGTACATTTTGTTTTGTCACGAGAGCCTCTGTGAAGCATAGCAGGGGAACAAATGAACACATTTTAGATTTATTTGCCACGCTCTCTGGGATCTAAATAAAAGTTCCCCGACGTTTGTGGCTTAGAAGGACACAGTTTAGGTGAATTTAGACGTGGGGTGAAGATCAAAATTGTGGCTGTCGCAGCATGTAGCTTTCAGCCAGGGGAAGAGAGGTGGGCTGAGATGTAAACATGCAATTGTTTGTAGGCTCTGCGACAAAACGCTGTGGATGTTTTCCCTCCTACAACCATAATTACATCTTTAGAGAATCTATTGAATGAGTGCTGAGTTTGGATTGAATTGCGGTGTGGCGCATTCAGCTCAGCATCTTTGACAACAAACAGCAGGGCTGACACAACAAGATCCGCCTGGATTCAATATTTCCATTCAAGCCTCTCATCCCGTCAAATTATCCATCTGAATAGGCATAAGAAAACCTGGCATGAACTTTGCTCCAATTAACCTGAGTTTGGATGGTCTTTAAGATGATTGACTTTCATCCTGCAGCCTATTCCACTTAATGAAATACCTGCCATGACTGAAGGACCGTTTAATTTATTTATTTTTTACATGATTAAACAGTGCAACAGACTGGCGACCTGTCCAGGGTGACCCCGCCTCTTGCCCAAAACGTTAGCTGAAGATAGGCACCAGCACCTCCCGACCCCACTAGGGACAAGGGTGTTAGAAAATGGATGGATGGATGGATGGATAAACAGAACTAGTCCAGTCATCCTATTTAAAGGGGCCCAGGGCCGTTGAGAGATGTGCAGCTTCAATGTTTGAGGTGAAGAAATGACAAGAAGTGGCAGGAGGGGCCACTCTACACGTACAAAGAAAAGGGAGTGTCGAGGATCTTATCGGGAGTAGGCGGCCCCCGCTTTCAGTCAGCAACAGATTGAATCAACCTGAAAGCAAACAGAAAAGGTGCGCGTCGCATCCTCTCATCTGCAGTTCCGCATTTGTGCGTGCAAACACTGACAAGCAATCGTTTGCCGTCCTTCGTTATCGCCGCCGAGTCTTAACAGGCGGAAAGCAGAACTCTTGTCTGCTTGATAACAGGGGGGAAAGAAAAAAGTTGGATGCTGCGGGACGTTCGCCTCCCCCCGGCCCCTTGCAGCTTCGTGCCAGTTTAGCCAGACTCACCGGCCTTGACATGTAATCAGACGGGTGCGGGCTCCTCGGCGGGCCTCCGGGGGAATCGGAGATTAGCCCTGAGCGGTTCAGCACAACAGGACCGGCAGACATGTCCACACGCCTCCAGATGAGATGCCACTCTTTGTAGGTGTCACCTTTTCCTCCTCGAGCCTCCGAGCACGAGGGCAGACAAGCCTTCTCGCACTCGCAGCGGCACATGTTGCTGCTGGAGTGATTTAAGGTTAAATTTTAGCCGACTGTGAAGCATCTGTTCCCGTCTTTGACAAGCGCAGCTTTGGGAAGGCGCCCTCAAAAACACCTTTTTTTTATGAGGAAAGAAGAAAATACTTTTTATAGATTCTAGTTGTTTAGTCCATCATTCTGTGATCTACCTCTGCTCTACAGAACCTCTGGATCGGCCCTCCCCGTCCCGTCTCTCTCAGGCTACCCGTCAGCGAGCGGCTTTGAATCACTGCGCCGAATATGTAAATGGATGCCATTAAAGCTCTCTTTCTTTAATTAGTCTTTAGATTTCATGACTGAGCGCTTCCAATTATGGATCAATGTCTCATTTCTGCTCACGCACCCCTGGGTGAGCGGAGGCAGTTTTTCCTTTTGCAAAATACTTTAGTCAGTTACAATACAATGACTTAGTTTAATAAACATTGTGCGTGTGTGTATGAATAGTTCAGACCTAAATCTAGTCCAAGACGATTTTTCTAATATTTATTTGTGGGGGGGAAAAAAAGTAAACCATATAATATTTTCTTACCCGTTAAAATGTGGAATATTTCAAGGAGAATTGATGCTTTTGTAAGGAGACTGTGGAGATTCTCAATGTGTCAAACTGCTCTGGTGGTATTTTAGCACTGAGAAGGGGTGAAATTCTTTCTGCAATCTAAATGAAACAAAAGCCTTTAGTGTACTGTGAGGAGAAGCTTTACTGTGGGATAATCCCTCCCATTTTAAGGCATTTATGGTTTTGACGGTTGCTGAGAAGTTTAATAAATGCAAAACTGAATTGCATTTTAAAGGAGTAAAGAAAGTAACATTTGCATAAGCACTTGTTTTAGTAGATTGCACTAAGTAGTTAGCACTCCCACCTCTGGGATTTTATTTTGAATTTATGTCAGAACAGGTGTGTGGAAAAATAAAGGTATGCCAAAAGGTAATTGGTTGTTAATGGCAACATTTAGCCAATCGATGGATTTGAGACATCCTTCCACCAGTCACCAAGTGACTATATCTGTTATGAACTTAAGGAAGACAATGCGTGTGCAGGAGTCGACTCGCCCATCAGAGCTTTTCACCTCTCTGATCCGCGCATCCTTACATCAACACGGAGGTACAAGGCAATCATGCCCACACAGCCTCCACATCACTTCCTCACCAACACTGTAATTATCCCAAACAAAGCTGCTCTATTTACACATTATGCCTGTGGTTCTGAAACAACGGGGGTTGCAACTTTGTATATTTAAATCCATGAGCAGTTTCTTACCAAAGTGCACATGTGTATAACTGTTGCACATGCATTAGCTAAGAGAAATGCCAATTCTTTTCTTTCTTTTTTCTTTTTAAAATCTTTCCTTCCTCCTGCTAGATACGAGCCCGGCCTGTTGCCACAGCGAATTTGACATCTGGCTCGGCTCCACTTATTCGTCATTGACCTGTTTGCGAAAAATAAACACCGTAATACAAATCTGATCCTTTCTGTGACCCCCCTCTGTGACACCGTGTTTTGAGCTGGAGCTTAAGCTTGCACATCCCTCAAGCTCCTGGGGGGGCTGAGAGGGGATGAAGGGGCAGATAAATCCCGGGTTGCGATCTGATACTCAAGGCCTCTCTGTTCAATGACTCTTGTGTGCTGTCCAGGTTCTGTTGCCATGCCAACAGTGGCGGAGCTGAAAGGACCTGGGATATCTGAGTCTTTAAGGACTTCACCGAGGAGGACAGGCACCAGCAGTGTCACGGCACCTGCAGGTGCTGAGGCAAGCCCGGACGGTCACATGATGTCACCCACAAATCATCCAGCGGCAGCCTTCAGAGGGCGGGCGGGGAGCGGGGCGGCGTGTGTCTCCCGATGCAGCTCCATCCGCGCCTTAGGGCTCAGTATCTGCTGCCCCCTAGTGTGCGTGTGCGTGCGTGTGTGGCTGAGTTTTCAGCAGCTTTGCTGGACTCTTACCCCCGCCCCCCAGAGCCTTGAGATGTGCGCTCTGATGGGAGGAAAATTTAGTGAAACTATTGAGACAAGGAGCAATTTATTACATTGCAATTTACTATTTAGACAGCTTTCCTATGAATGAGACAGATATGGAGTGCAGCTGACTAATAACTGATGTCGGATGCAAAAAAGGTCTGAGTTCACCAGTGATGATAACTGCCGTCATTAGGGATCCATTACACCGTGGAGCCTACTCCAGCTGATGGACTCTAATGATGATGCGCAGCGGAAAAGCATTTGGTTTTGATTAGACATTGGTGGAATGGCGCACTTCATTAACTCCGGGATGAGATTTTGTTGTCTGGGAATTGATATGCCACTGCGAGAGCCTGGGCTAACATGCCGACTGCGTCCTGCTCTCCTCGAGGCGATAAGCAGCAATATCCAAATGTAATGAAGGAGTGTTCTGCTCCCGAGTCTCCTCTGTCTTTTTAGATTTGGAGTTCCTGCCTCTATATTTTCTCTCCTCCTAATGCAAAATGATCCCGCCCGCCAGCCTGGAAATATGAAGACAAAGTTTTCTTGCACCACTATATTACAGCACTATTAAAAATGGATACACTCACTCTGATATACACCGACCAAGACGCTAAATGATATTTAAAAATAAATTATTTACGCTGCCTTATGCCTCCTTAACCTGTTTTCTCATTTTGTCAGCCACAAACCTAATTGTATTTGTTTTTATTTGGGATTGTATGCAACCGACCAATATATGAAAAGTTTGGCGAACTGTTCAGATTCGGTCTCAAATGGCATTACAGCATTTCTGTTTAGTCTGGCATCTTACGTTTCCACTCAACACAGTCCAGATGAGACTGAGTGGGGGGAAGCAGTGATCAAGTATGCGTAGGAGTTGATGGTTTTTCCAGAGCGCTGTAAGAATAATCAGAAATTTGATCCATCCGCAGGCTTTGATCCACACAAGCCAGAAACCGTCTGTTTGCATCCACACTTCATTATAATCGTATAATTAATAGCACTCAGGCCTTTTGTCTGTGTGCATCTTAGAAACGGGTAAAGTATAAATGATTAAATTAAGATGATTCTCATGCTTATTAAAAGTGGGGTTTTAATTTAGACACTGTAGGTTATTTGAAATGTAACAGCCTTTTTTTTTTGTTATTTGCCCCTAGAGAATAACTTCAATGGAAATTACATGTACTGCAGTATTTCTTTCCCACTGCTAAGAACAAAACAGGATAAAATAAAATGCCTCTAAGTATAGTTGAGAACCGGCCTGTGGACTAACTTTGTAAATCCATGTATTAGAAGTTGTTTTTTTTTTTTAGATAGCTTACAGAAGGAGGATACAAATAAGCAGGCAGGGAAATTATAATGTTTTAGAAACATACTAAATCTTGTCTAAGTCTAGCGACATTTCAGATCACGATTAGTAACCTCTAGTGTAAAACGTCAGGATACTTCATGAGGAAATCCCAATTTAAGCTCTCACAATCATGATGATGAAAGATTATTTGATAATCTAAAGAAGCTATGTTTGTCAGGAACAATTCTTCAACAGCAGAAACTCATGTTAAAACTGAAGCACTTTGAAGTTTAACCTCTTTATTAAACGTGTATCGTACACAATGTGTGTCCGAAAGAAAAGATGGTTGGCTCTGTTTTATTGCTTTGGTTTTTTTGGGGGGTTTTTTTAGATTTTGCTGGATCTTTGCCGATATCTGATGAATTACATGTTGGACAATTACTCTCAAACATTTGGCATGTTGGAATTGAAACCAAACTCATATAAGACATCTTTGAATCCAATTATATTTATGGAGACAGGTTTATTTTCTATCCTTACAGTGTTCAGTTAGTCAGAAAAGTTAAGTGATATTTTCAGGTCAGCTCAGACCAACATTTGTAATTCAATTAAAATAAAGTATAAACTTGGATGTTTTGGAGTTAAAAGCTAGGCCTACAGGGTAACAAAATCATAGCTCTGATACTTAGTTTGGTCCTCACACATTTATTCTAGTGGTGGTTCTATCAGCACCATGTTTGTCTGTGGGAATGTTGCGTTCAGGGTCGTGTGCAGTGTTTTGCAGTTGACCACAACCTCCTTGCTCTGTCCTCTACATGGTTTCTAAAGGTTCTAATAAGTTTGAACTCCTCCTGAGTCTCCGTAGTCCTCTGATTAATGTTCTCCTTCACAAACATCAGTTTATGTCGGCAGCCATGTTTTGTTAGGCTTCCAGTTGGAAAACCTCTCCATGGGACGCTTAGCGTTTGTGATATTGCTTTACAATTCAACTCTGTAACAAAGTGCGCCACAGCCTCATTGGTCATCTTTAGGTTGTGTTCATTGGCCTTAATCATTCTGTTCCTTCATTAAAACTCTGTACTACTTAGGTGGCTTTGGTTGCTCTGATTTATTTAGGTATACAAGATAATGGGTAAATGACTGAAAAGGTTAAGTAGTAGCATTATTTTCCTTCTATTTCACTAGTCTTCAGTCATTTGTCTATCACATAAAATCCCAAATGAAAAGTATTGCTCTGCAAAGTTAGCTTAAATTATCGCATGTACTTCAGGGTTAACTTCATATCACTTGGTATGAGTTTACAAAAAGGATCATGAACTTCTCAGAATGGGTGTCTACTGAGGAAAGGAAATTGCTTTGGAGCATGACAGTGTAGATTGGACTCGAGAAGTATCTGTGTGCCAAAACTGAGATCTTTGTGATGATTTATGCTGCCTGCATTGCACTTTCAAAGACTGTTACCAAAATCTGTGTTATTTCTGCCACATCCCCATGACAACCTTTAAAACAGAGAAGTTGCTTTTAACAGCCTTGTTCAGTATACTCTCTATTTCAGGTTTGTCAGCTCAGAGAGATATAAATAAATGTCAGTTGACGTACCATAAATCAAAAGTATTGGTTTAGTATCTTGGTGGAAATTATAGCAACATGAGCGATGCTCCGGCTGCCTTGATTCTATCACCAGCCATTTATTGTAGCCCTCATGTAGGAAAAGCTTTGACATATTAGAAATACAAGAATCTCAGTATGAGCTTTCATGCCTATATTCTCATACGCCTACATTCGAGTGCAAACCAACTCATTTTGAGGTAGCCTGGTATTAAATTTTTTATCAAACATGAAATTGGAGCTATTTTGGATGTCATATTGATTGTCATATTGTCTTGCGTTTCCGTACAGATGGATTTTCCATCTAACGGTGGATAGAGCGCTCATAGACTGCCAAAAACTTTTCGTTTGCATCAACTCAAACTCACAAAAAAAGAAAATACACTGTAACGTATTCCAGTTTATGTTCAAAGTGTGCTTATATAGCTGAAGCAAACATTAAGATTTTACTTTAAATTCTTAAATCTAAACTTTTGTTTAAAGCTCTAGATATACAGCTTAGCCCAAAACTTTATTTTTCCAACCTCTAAGACTTGGAGCTCATCACTTCAAATATATCTGTTTAATTTACTTTCAGAAAAAAGTAAATTAAGAAAAAAAAATAAAAAATCTTGATTGAATGGAAAAACTTTTAAATTTAAATCTGACAGGTGTATGCATGATTTGGAGAACATGAAGATTTCTATATGAATTTCTTTGCTTTGTGCTTTGATGGCATTATTTTCCCTTACAAATATCTCCTGTATGTCTTCCTATTATTTGTTAGTTACATTTATTTGTCACCTTTTTCACCATCTCATTGCGTCTCTCTTTTTTTGTCTTTTGCAGGCAAAGTAAATATTTTTCTCTAAGGTCCTCCTGGTGTACATCCATTTGCTTTTTACAAACATATTACTGGATTTATAATTAATGCCATCTTTAGCTCTGCAGACCTTGACTTGGTATAGTAGCTTTCAACCTTTGCGTTCAGGTTTACTTATAAAATTAGATTAATGGTAAGTTTAATATTAAGTACCATTTGAAACATTTCATGTATGTTTCCCCCCCACCCCCCGTCTTTCCTTTCAAAATGGACTTTTCATTGTTATCTGCAGTGTGATTTTGGCTTTTGAGCGTATCCATGATTACAGTACATTCAGGCTCCGAGTAATTTGCTTTGATTGTAGAGTGGCTAATCAGAGGGTCAGGAAAATGTTACCGGGCTCCTTCAGAAGAAAGATTGTGCTTCATGCTGTGATCATCTGCGTTTTCTGTTGGATTTTTTTTTTTGTGCTCTGAAATCAGCTGTGACCACTGAGGTTGCTCGTTGGTAGCAGGCTTGGAAAGAAAAATCCTGTCTAATGGCCACCTCTCCCTCCGAAAAATAAAATTGAATCTGCAGCTTAGATAAATCAAACTTGTGCTTGTCTTCCTTTTCATTTGCTTCTGTCAGAGTCGACCCAAATTTAATGCATACGTCTATTATAAAAAGGGCATTTATTGTCATTTTTGGATCTCCTGTCCAATTATGTTCACGCTTCTTGCTCACAATAGTTGGATTTATTTCTATCATCATGGACGGGAAACTATTCAGCATAAATTTGGGATCGTAAAGTTAATATTTATGTCCCAATTCATCCAGGGAGAAGGAGAAACTCAGAGAAAAATATATAGCAGTAGCGATGTACCCAACAAACCGGCACCTTATGAAAAAATGTAAAAGTTCTCCTTTTCAAGCCCAGACTGCTTATGATTCAGCAGGAATGACACAGGGCTGTAAACAGTGAATGGACTGAACTTATATAGCTCTTTTCCAGTCACTCTGACCACTAGAGGCTCTTTACACCAGAGCCATTGTCACTCACAACCGTTCACACTGCTCCATTGGTCGGTAGGCAACTTGGGGTTTAGTTCCTTGCACTGAAGCACAGCAGCAGTAAAACACAGTCAGACCCTGCGGGTGTATGTGGTACACCATTATTCACTCTTTGTACTCATTAACTTAATATACTCACCTTTTTATTGTCAAAAAGGGCTTCTGTTTATTTTTTGTTTTGTACGTTCAACATTTTCTATTTATAGCTCAATGATGAGATGATAAAGTCGTATAGTTAATGTGATTAGACACACAGACAGACAGATTCTACACATATAATTCTAATCCAAATTTATTTTTCATAATACTGTATGGTGTGGTATTGCCTCAGTAGTCATTTCATAAGTGATAATTTGGAAATAATTAGATTGGAGATTCGTTAGACAGCAATTACAATGCTTAATGGCGTACATCACCATACCTACGTAAGCTGTTAATTGCTATTATGATTATTATGGAATGCATAATTCATGAAGTAATAACATGAATGAGGTAAACAATGAGAAAAGTCAGGTATTTAGAAACAACAAAGTGCAAGGGTCTCTTCATCACAAAAGCCACACACTCATGGTGGAAAAGGTTGGCGTCTGGTCAATTATTTAATAACCTGTCAATCACATGCACACTAGCAGCATTAAATAAGATCAAAATTATATTCCCAAACAGGCCAGCTCTAAGGAGCCACACGAATTTCAGATTATCTTGAATCATTTTTAGACTGACAAGACTGTCAATTATTTTTATGTTTCTATAGGGGAAAAAAAGGAAAATATTTGCATTTTATCAGTGTTATCAAATTACCTTTTTTTATGTTAGACTCCTCATTTATGTAGTTTTCCAAACACACACACACACACACACACACACACACAGACACAATCTTGAATAGGGTCTGATACCCGTAGTTTTTACTGTCCATTTCATAGTATAAGTACAATTTAAATTTTCTATTTGTTCAGCATTTTCTTGCTTGCCTGTTGGCTCAAAACTACTGGGGATGCACCACATCACATGTTGGGTCGGTATGGAATCATAGTTTACATAGTGACATTTGGAAATTCTCCAAATCCTAAATATCAACTGTAAAACCAAGAGCAGTCATGTCAGACAACATGCTCTGCAGTGAAAAGCCAACTTCTTTTTTTAATCAAGCATGCGTAGCCTAGTGTCGCCTTGGTAATATCATGAAGGGAGGACGTACTGTGGCTCCAGCAGCTGCAAAATGTGACAAATACCTATAGCTTCCATTAGTGATGGTTCAGCCATCACAGTAAGATACTGTTTTACAATTATCTTTGCCTCTTGTAAACATATACTTAGCTTTTCCCGTTAGAGGTTGCTCTAAGTGTGCTTCTTCACCTTATTTACGTTTCAGAATTAGCCTTTGCATCAGCAGGGGGACTATTTTATTTATGCTGCGAAAAATACTGGAAACATTAAAGTGAACCCCAAAATGTTTTCCAATTTTAAAATAGCCCAAAATTCCTCCGAGATGCAATCTGTTTATCACGGGAAAATAACGTTATGTAATGGGCAACAAATAAATCAGATTTTTATTTTTTTTCCTGAACACTTTAAAGCTTGGAACACTTTTGGAGACTAATAAATATTTCTGTGACTTCCTGACGTCACAATGAATGGAAAAACTTGACTCGGCTTAGCATTTGTGCTTCGCCAGAGTTTGTGTGCATGTAAACATGTGTAGCATGCATAATATATCAGAGTAGAATGTAACAGCTGGGGACACTGAATGCTGTGTTATATCTTAATAAATTAGGAAGCGTGTTCTTATGACATTTAGAAACTCTCGTCTCGGATCAGTGATTAGGCCCCTAATGCTTGTGTGTGTGTGTGTGTGTGTGTGTACCGTGTGTATGCTCCACTGTGGCACGTGTATGCAAGTGCACACCTAAATCAACTTCTTTGAGTGTGGGCGCGTGCGCGCACGTGTCAGAGCTTCGTTTTGCTGACTCGTTTATTGCTGTTCCAGGTGAAGGAGCATAAGAACAGCAGCGTTTCAGGGGCTGTTCTCAAGCACCACTGAAGCCACAAATTTGATTATTTTTTTCCTTGCTCACAGTAGTCAAGTTCTGTGCACAAGGCCACCACATACAAACTCACAGTGCCACTTCTGATCTTATCAGCTTACATTACGCATCCTAAATTGCCATTCTCTTCAGCTTTTCATCTTACCATGGAGCAGTAACCTCTTGTCCTGCTGAATCTTTGGCATTTATTTTAAACCTTACATTAACTGTTCAGTGGAAAGATTGCTTCAGTGTTTTGCTTTAAACAACACTTTATGAGAGTTGTTTCTAAGTCATGAACCTCCAATTTCAAATAGTGGAATACTTCATTTACAGGTTTTAAATGAAAGGATGAGGTCTATTTCCTGTTTTTGGTCTGCAAGTGTCAAAATGCAGAGAAGGGGTTGAAAACAGAATATTTTTGATAAAATAAAAGAACTTACAGCAAGATCATTTTATGGAACATGGTTGGAGGACAAATGAACGATGCTGCAGGAGGGGATGACAGGCACAGAGAGAGGCTTACATACTGAAGTGGGTGATTGTTGACAAGATGCAGGTGGTTAATCACAAAACGGGCACAGCTGTGAAACAAGGTAAACAGGGAGACCTAGGGAAGATGAAAAATAAAGAAAAGGAATGCAGACGATCTACAACCAAAAGAGAAAATGCCTAACAAAGAGTCTAAGATATATAAATACAGCAACAAATGGGAAAAAAAACCCCACAAGAATAAGCTAAGAAGCTAAATGGAAGAATGTGTATGGCAGCACCTTCTAAGTAAAAATAATAATTAACTAAATATGGTATGACCTTTTTCAGTGACAATAAAGAACACAAAAACAAAATCAAAATCCACTCAAGGATTGTGACGGTAATCAGAAAGTGTCAGTGGAGTCGATGAGCCTCCATTCAGCTGAGATAATAAAAAGTGTAATCAAAAGTTTGAGATGTGAAATACGGAGACAGTGATTTTGTTGTGCCCTTCATTTAGTTATCCAAATATATTTTCAATAAAGATTGCATCACTTACATATCTATTAAACAGCCCTGTTTGACACAGCAACATCTCTTTCAATCTAAATAAACTTTGACAACAACAGAATCAATAAATATCAGTGAAATGAAATCTCATGTAAACTTGTTTACTTTGGCTCTGAAGCTGATCCAGTTTCAATTAGATTCATTTTGAGACAGAATATATTCGTTAGTGAACTGAGAAAGGTGTGATTAAATGTGATCGTTATTCAAATAAGGTTGCATTGTTTTATCTGTAGTTATCAAGGTTAACATGCAAAAGACCCAGCAGCAGTTATTTGTAATTAATATCAACTTGCAGGATGTTGTTTAAAGTCAGTTTAACTTGACCAATGGTTATAATCTCTTTATAACGGTCGACTGAAATGGACCAGGATGAAACCATAATTAATGGAAATAAGATATATTATGAAATCTTCACAAAATAATACACAATGTAATTTATAATTAAAATGAGAATCTGTCAAAAACAGATTAAAAAAAGCATAAACATCCAGTTTAATAAAACTATTGATGTCAGACTAATTTAATGGGCAAGAATTAATAAGAATCGATTTGTTGAAAGCTTTGTCAATCCCTTCGTCCATTCCTCTTCCATCGCTCTAAACCCACCATAAACAGAACAGGATGACATGGGCTGGATTATTTCAATAAAAATCAGATCAAGTTTGTCATCTGTACCAGTGTCACAGATTGCAGTAAAATTATTTTATGTGCACTTCCTCCAACAAAAAAACAAACAACTGAGTAAAACTAGAACTTCTAACACTAGCCATATAATGAATAAGAAAATCAAGAGTAGCAAATATTAGCTAAGATCATGTAAAACTGTTAACATATTTAAAAAAGTAAGGGTAAATATGTTATATCTGTCATAGCATTTGTGCTATCATAAATGTTATGATTTTGTGTGGATGTTGGGTTGTGAAGGCAGGTATTTGGCAAACGATGTTGAGCTTTTATAATTAAAACAGTTCAGTCTGTGTCATTTTCATCAAATAGAAATTGCAACCATCTTCAGCTATTGAAGTATATTTGGCAGGACGACTCCTACAGGGACCCTTCTGCACTTTCTTTTAAATGTAAATGTGGGCTGCATGAGGCTGGCAGAGTCTCAGCTAAACCCCCCTGAACCTCCCAACCACAGCACAGAAAAGGGCAAAATACTGAAACCAAAATTACCCAAAAGCACATCAATGGTTAAACCAGAGCAATATCTAAAGCACTGCAGGTTGCTTCAGTTAGCCCAGTCACTTATGCATCAAGGCAATGATCCAAAACCCAGCAAGGCCACATCTGAATGACTTAAATGAAATAAATAAATAAATAAATAAGTTTTGCAGTGGCTTTGGCAGTCTGGACTTATAGTTTTGTTTTCCTCAGTGGATGAAAGCGTCATATGAAAACTGCGATTTTATTTATTCAGCTTACCTTTACCCAAAATTAGATTTCTGGACGATGTCTAGATATTTGGTGTTCCTATTTCTAAAAAGGCATCGATGTGGTTCTTTTTAGTGTTTTCACACAGGATGTTTCTATAAACAGCTATAGAAATGCAACACTCGCGTCAGGTATCACCGTGACCTACAGGCTGGATGTCGACACGAAGCAAAACTCCTGATAATTGTCAACCTGTTTACAGGCAGAATTGTCTCGCATTAGAGCTCAACTACTGGGCAGCAAGACCAAAGCACACAGAAAACACCCATCCGTTCTCTCAGTCTATATGTCAGCTTGCTCTCCGTCGAGCTGTTCAGAGCTGTCCACTGCAGCGCATTATACAAGGACTGCTGGAGTCTATCACTACTTGTTCCAGCAGCCTGGAGGATTGGCCCTGGGAGCAATAATTAGGAAGTATTGTACCAATACCAGATCCCAGTTAACCAGTGCAGTTTACACTTCCTGTTACCCAGTTGTCAGATCAAATCGGTTTTATTTCTTGCAAGAAAAAAACGAGGTGTGTTTAAGATAACACCATGCATTCTGAAATCACTGTCACACAAGAAAAGATCAGTGAAATAGTTCAATGGCAGCTCATTGGGAAAATTTTGACAACTTTGAAGAACCTAAGTCATTTCATCTTCAGGGCTACTAGCAGTGGTGGCGTGGGAAGCTGTCATGTGTCGCCATGGCTACATTTTTCTTTTAAGACATCACATTGTCATTTTGATGTATAAATAGCTTCATAAGTCATCTCCGCCCATCACATTATGATGCTAAGGTATTCACATATGTTTCAGTGTGTCACTGCTGGTGTCATGGTGATTAATAGGTATCCTCAGCAGGATAGGTATAAACAGCATCTTCTCAGCACTCAGCTATTCTGAGTGATTCCATTGTCAACGTCTCCGGCAGTACCTTGTCAAGTCCGATTCCCTCTCCTGTCTGGTCTCTGAAGCCAGAAGGGCCAACTGCTCTTAACCTCAGGGCCTCGAATCTACTGAGTCTTTCCCGCCTACCTCTGGCTTCCCTCTGGTCATCTTTCAGGCTTCAGATGTTGTCAAACTGGAGCTAACTTAAATGTTTTGAAGCTTGGGCCAGCTGTATGTCACACCACCACCTTTTGTTGTTAATTGAATCTGGCCCAGTGCTGAAAGTGACAGTGGAATGAGCAGAGGGTCATGTGATTATTAGTACAAACTTGAAAAGGAAACTTTGACCCAAGACCACACACTAGTGTCTTCAGGTTGGTGTCAGACGGTTTGAGGTGGAGTCACATCCCAGCTGACACCAACATTTCAGTCTCAGTTCATTTTCCAGGGGGGCAAAAACATCCAATGTTGTTATCATGGACAGTTTTCTGAAAACTTTCTCTGTAGTATTTATTGTGGTTTGATTTTTATCAGCTGTTTTTTAAAGGGACACACTGAAATGATGGGCCTGATCTGGAGTGAACAAACGAAAATGGATGGATGGCTCCTAATTTGTCCTAATTGGAAAAATGTAAAATCTAGCTGCAGACACTCAGCTCCTCTCTAAATCCCTCACAGCTCCTTCTGCTTCATGCGTGATGTTCTCTTTGGTCGGGGCTTCTGCAAAGGAAAACTTGTCTCCTCTGATTTATGACGGCGGACTTGAAAAACAGTGCAGTGAAAAGTATTTACGCCATTAAAGATTTATTCTGCTTTTGCTTTTTCTGTCACACTTAAATGTTTCACCTCATCAAACACATTTTAATGTCAGACAAAAATATTCAGAGTAAACACAGAAAGCTGTTAAAAAAAAATAAAAAATCCAAAACCCTCTGACATTTAGTGTGGCATCGCTCTGCTGCCCTCAAACATATCATCAAAACACAGCACACAAAGACAATAAGAAAATATTTTGTAGACAAATTGAAATAGATTAAAATCTTCTTTTACAAAAAAACAAAAAAAAGACTAGAAATCTTCTATAAAACTTTGATCAGCATATTTCTAAATTTAAATCCTGCTGGGTATCATTTAACCAGAACTATTATGTAAAACTTTTGAGTATATTTTATTACTTTTATATCAAATCATAAAGAACCATTTACAATACATTTCTGTTGACATATAAATGACAGACAGACAGATAGGCATCCAAGGTATTAATATCTTGGATTTCCTCACACAAGGACACCCTGTTTTTAAATCTGTTCCCAGTGTTCACAATATTTATGACCATGTTGACCAGACAATGAGGCTCTGCCAAGGTTTTTATCCTGTAACTCACTGTACGTTTTGAAATGCTCTTGACTTTCTTTATATTAATTAATCCCGCGTCCTTCTGTAACATTGAACCTCCTCACCATATTAACTCAAAATACATCCATCTGCCTCCTTACTTGACTTGGTTCCTATTTTGACTCTGACGTTCTTCAGATGTGGCGACTTGGTTTACTTTCACACGCAAGGGCGTAAATCCCATCTCATTATTGGGGGGGACCATAAACAGGACCATTTCTCAAGAGCCATTTTGGGGGGGTTGGCGAGGTTCCATTGAAATGTAACATAAAATGTGGTTTAAAAAGTTTTTAAATCACATTCCAGCTGCAGGACCAAAAATGACTAGTAATGCACATCAAACGTGTTTTTCTAAGTAAGCAGCCTGTTGAGAAGTAAAACTAAAATTCTAATGTTGCTTAGATATGAGTTTTGTTCAGTTTGACTGATCTAATCTCTGCCACACCTTTACAAAAATTTAAGGCTCTAAACACAAAAGCTTTAATGAGTAAAATATTTCTCATAAACATTGATTTATTGTAATGGTTCCCAATACAAGTTATGGCCTATTTTAATTATAACTTTAGTTGCTTTATTTTTAAGCCTTTTTTAGTTTTGTCATTTGTATTGTTAATGTGTTTCTTCCCACTGAGCAGTGAAAGTAAATAAAATGTTTACATGTCTTTTGCTGTAAGTATTTACTTACTGGAAGGTTTTATGTTTGTGATACAGCTAGCAGCTAGGTGGAACTAGCTGCTAGCTGCTAGCTCCTCACCATGCCAGCCTGTGCCGTTCAGCGCTGCTGTTGCTCCTCCTACTCTTTGGACTGAACCATTGCTCTAATAATGGTAGGGGGGGGGACCTAAGAATTAATTCTTATTTTTTAAGAGATAAAAGGCAGATTTACTTCGTTTTTTGTTTCTTTTGCCTTTTTCATATTGATATTATTTAAATGCAAATGTTTCTTCAATTATATTTTTGCAGGGGACAATTCTAGACTTTTCCAAGATTGGTGGGGTCCAGACCCCTCTGACCCCCCTGGGATTTACGCCTGTGTTCACAGCAGCTCTCTGTAGACTGATGTTGACTTGTCCAGATGATGACTTGCATATATTGGTTTTGTCCTGTGATAAGGTCACTTGTAAACTTTAATTGCTGTGACTCTGCTACTGAGACTGTGTTTCTGCATTAATGGTTTCGGGTGAAGCTGCGCTTCTGTTCCTCAGTCATCCAATCCTTCCTCAACGGTAATAAAAGGTTTCTGACTAATAAATACAGTAATGTGTTAAAGTTTCTTTGATTTTCTGATTTCTAGTTTCATATAAAGTTTAAATTTGTAAACTGAACTTTGAATACGCCTACATGTGAAGCCTTTGCACATAACTAACTGCATGCAATCTTTTCTGTCCTTGAGTTTAATTTCTCATGAGAAAAAAAAAATCTAATTTCTCTCCTCAAAATTAGCATCTTGTTTGGCAGTTTGAAGTTGAATTTTTGCGTGAAAATATATTTTATGTCAGCTCTCAGTAAATTCAGCACACACACTAAGAACATTAATCTTTCATGCTAATGCTTTTTCAAAGGTTTTCAAGACACTTACTACGACTGCTAAAATCATCAAAGTAAGAGAAAAAATTGGAAACACAATTCTACCGTTTTCAGTCTTTTCCTCAATTTCTGAAACTTGCAAGGTTGTCGGTTTGACCCCTTTACCTTTCTTTCACACTTGCACGTATAGTTTTGTCGTTGTTGGGCGCAACCCAGAGGAGTTCAGAAGAGCAGTGGAAGAAAACTGTTTTTTGCAAAAGTACCTGCAAAGTGCGGCGTGTCTTTGTCTTCCCCCAAAACTTTTTAGAACCACTTTTCACTGCAGGTCTCTCAGGAAATTGGTACAAATTTTGTCCTGTTGGAAACTAAATCTCTGATATATAAGCTGAAACCCTTTGCATAATCTTACCATGCTTCATTTGAGACTTACTCTATATTTATTTCCAGCCATTAATTATAATCAGCCTTCTTCTCTCTGCTGTAAAAAAAGGGATCACCACATTTCACTGTGGTACGCCAGGTATGCCAAAAAGTTACCTGTTGGTCTCATCCTTAGTCACTGGATTTTGTGTAGATATATCAGAAAACAGAGGCCTGAATATGAAAGGAGCATCTTGCCTTGCAGATTTTATTAAAAATATGTTTAATAGCATATATCATTTTCTTTCCTCTTCATAATTACTCTGCATGTTCTAAGATGATAAAATGTGAAAAAACACATATAAAAGGGAAATTAACTCTTTGCTGTCTAAGTACATTTTAGGCAAACCTGGCTACTCTGCCACCATCTTCATTCTTTCTTCTCAAGTGTTGTGATTTTTATTTTTCCTCTCTTTTTGCCGAGGCAACCTGCCTGTTCTGGGGGAAAGTAGGCCATTTGTGCTAATGACTGACAGTGATTTTGTGTGACACTTGATGTCTGTCACATATTCAGTGGTTTATTTCTGGCTCTTTAGCACATTATCTGTTAACATTGTTTTTGTTTGTTGGTTTTACTTTGGGGGTTTTTCCGTTGTTGTGTTTTTTTCCAGATGAACCTTGTGGCTCCTCTGGTCTACAAACAGAGATTAGCATCTGTTTCCCGTCCACAGCATTGTGGGACAGTTATGTAAGGCGGTGCTGTCGTGCTGCGCCCTCAACGGCTCGCCATGCTGATTGGTGCATCGTTTTGAAATGTGACACAAGTTATTTGGTTGTCACCTTAATTATTTATATACACCTCTGCTGGATATGAAAATTGGGTTGTTGTGCTCCACTATGCAGCAATTCCTTCATTCTCTCAGCGCGAAAGTGAACGTTGGGAGACTGTCCTATGTGAATATAAGTGCACCAGATAGAGTATTTCTATTATTTATCGTTTTACTGCTTTAAGGACCCGATTTATAATTTATGACGTTATACGTTTACGTGAGTTGTCATTCCAAGAGGTTGCACCTTTTTGTTTTTGCTATAATTGAATTTGCCTTTAAAGGTGTTAGACGTAATGCCTGGAGATTTACAGTATTTTCTAATCCACATATGCACAAAGAACCTTTTCTCCACACAAATTGCTGTGTGGAAGTATGCATCTCTCCCCATCTCTCTCTTCTCACCAAATTACATGACAGCGTTTTGCACCAGGGTACCACAGAGAGCGCGTGTGAAATTTATTGGCGAGGAGTTCCTGCCATTTGACACACGGGATGCGGCTAACAGATCTCTTGCCATTTCGCATCTCCTCCGGCTCCTGTGCAATGCTGACCTTTTCCTGCCTCCGGTTGTATATTTAAACTGTGAGAACCAGAGACTTATGGTGCCAGGGGAAATTTTTTATTAGCAACGCTCTCCATTTGTCTGACTTAATTCAGAGCTGCTGCGGATCATGCCAAAGCGCGCCGTATATTTACGGTCCTCCAGAGCAAACAAGGGCGCCGGTGACAAACCTAACCATCAACACCTTAGCGGCGGTTGATGTGCAGCGAAACGTTTCTTTAAACTCTCCCGGGGAAAAAAACCTCGGGCGTTAAACTGCAGCTTCTTTTTACAGATCTTATAAACTGAGGTGAAATAAATGGAATGGTTTTAGATGACTTCCTGTTTATACGAACTTTAGACTTTTTTACACTTGTCATCCTAAGGTCACAAAACAGCCTGAATGAGTTCACAATCACACAGAAATTTTAGATTTAGAAAGTATTTATATCCCTTTTTTAACCTTTATTTACACTACAACCACAAACGTAAATGTGTTTAACTGTGATTTTATTGTTATACATAGACCAATATAAAATAGTGCACTGAAAAGTGTGTCATGCATTAAGCTCCCAAATAAGCTGCCTTCAGACGTCGCACATTATCTGGGCAAGAGCACCAAGAGGATCTGTAGAGATCATTCTTCAGCAGGACGATTATGTATTACCTCATTGAAAAAAACCTGGTGGAGACCAAACAACATTCAGACTGGTTTGGAGATTCACCTTTAAGCAGGGCAACACTAAACAGCCAAGTGTAATAAAATTATTTAGATAAAAAAATATGCATGTGTTTTAATAGCCTAGTCAAAGGCCAGGCTTAAATCCAAAGGAGAATCTTTGCCAAAATTTAAGAATTGCTGGTTCACATTAATCCCCTAGAGAATTTGAGGCAAAGTTCTGTTTGGAGATGTTCAAAGTTTAAAGACATACCCTAAAATATTCGATGCAGTCGCATCAATGTGTGGTTCAAGAAAGCATTAATGTCACATTTTTTAGATTGTTATTTGTAAAAGGTGCTGAAAAGGTGCTGAAAACCACACAAACCTTTCCATCCACTTTACAATTATGTGCGGTCCTGTGTTGTTGCATAAAATCCCACCAAAAAACTTTTAATTATCTGCATAATATGTGGGAACGTGTGAAAAGGTTCAATGGATATGAACACTTTAGGCAAGCACTGAGAGTTATTTCTCACCCAGCCATGTTTCAACCTTCACTGATGTCTTTTTTGTTTGTTTATTTGCAATTATAGATCTGAGTTGGGAGCTCAGAGGGTTCTCCAGGTGGATCTGAAAATGGAAAGCTTCCCACAGCCGACAGGCAGCCGCTGGATGGCCTGGCAAGTGGAGTACCCGGCCAGTCGCTCCATCACAAAAGAGGTCGAGACAGAGATTCGCCTGGCGCAGGAGGAACTGGCAGGCATTGTGCCTCTGGCTATGGTGAGTGATGTTTCATCCAGCTCAGTGGAGCATCAAAATACATGGCTCCTCTCTTCTTGCTCTGCATGTAAAATCGAGCATTTAAGTAGTTTCAAGCACAAATTTATGCCTGGATCCTGTGCTCATGGGTTTTCATAACAG
The DNA here is from genome assembly GCA_903066825.1 of Alfaro cultratus. Taxonomy (NCBI): domain Eukaryota; kingdom Metazoa; phylum Chordata; class Actinopteri; order Cyprinodontiformes; family Poeciliidae; genus Alfaro; species Alfaro cultratus. Next base: position 24,482 of record CAEFZX010028706.1, read on the forward strand.
GAAAAAAAAAGAGAACTAAACTAACTACCAATGGGGGATAAATTTAACAGAATGACATATTCAGGACACGGTCTTGTTTCAAAACAAATACAAATTAAATTAAAATTATGCAATGAATTTACATATGTTTAAAATAACTGTAATGCTACTAGCTCACACTTTGTTGTAGTTTTGTTTATATACTTTAAGTAAGAAATAAAGTAAGTATTTGTGCAGTTTATCCTCAAACAACATCAAAAACACCAAGAAACACACCTGAAAGCTCAAGAATAGGATTAAGGAAATGACTGAAGTGGAATTAAGTTATCAAACAATAACCCGGACAATATCCCGACCTGTGGTGCTTTCAAAGAACATCTGTCTCATGCCACGATTGTATTTCACTCACAGATGGAGCTTATTTTCCATTCAGTTGATGATCAATTGACTAAACTGGATTCTATTTAAGGTATTGCTGTGTAAGGGAAAATCACTTTGAAAACCAAGTTTTTGCTTCCGCTTTACCACTTTATGCTGTATAAACCACAGTAAAATACATACAACTTTCACACACATACAGTCTTCACCTCTCAGACCTCTGCTGTTTTCATTAGGAAGGTAGAGGTGGTGGTATCCTGCAGGCTGTGCCCCATAGAGTGCATTTAGGATCAGGGGAGGAAACGAGAGCGGTGTAGCTTACCACAGGCCTCAGATTGGATCTGGTTTTGACCTGAGGGGGAAGCCTGGAGCTGTGTATCTTTCTCGGCAAGGCCCAGGGAGTCTGCTGTGTAAGATTCACTCTTGTAAAAGTTCACGCGGGTCACCCTTCATGTATTTCTGCAGCTTTGTTGTGCATCCCAGCGAGCGCTGCCTCTGATGCAGAACAGCAGCGTACAAATGAACTGCAAGAAACATCAGCTGTGTTGACGAAAAGAATAAAATAGAGGCACTGTGTTACAGCAGTGCTGATTACTAAAAATTAAAAGGAAAAAAGATTGTAATTATTTTTATTTTGCGACCTCTGATGTGTAGGATAGAGACCCAGCTGTTGTGTTATTCCCATTCTCCAAGTATAGCCCGTAGCTATGCGGATGATTGACGCCTGTGGGCGGCTGTTCCTGGATTTAGAGGAACACGAGGCATCTTCACCCACTGATCCATTCTCCGGATAATTGCAGCGACGTCTTTAGCGCTCCGGTATTATCCGACTTCCTTTTCTTGCATCCTTTTCATGTCACTGACGTAACACCCTGCTTTGGGTGCTCCAGGAACATAGAGTCTCTCCCACACTTTTAAAATGACAAAAACCCGCAAAGACGATTGTGTGTGATTCTTTTCAAAAGGCTTTATTCGACAACAGTAAAACGGAAAACAAAAATCTAAGGTTTTTGCACTTATTTTTGTATTTGTATTGTTAATTTACAGTTGTGTGGAGCCCAAATGAGTTTTATATATATATATATATATATATATATATATATATATTGTAAGATAGAACATGCCCAGTCATTCTTTCTCAGGGTGATGGTTCTGCTAATTTTACACAGTGAGCCATTTTTATTGCTCGCCATAAATCATATGACTTTTTTTTAATCATAGCAGCAACAATCCATCTCAATGAAACCAACATTACCATTATTTCCTGAACTTGGCTAAATCAATTAGAGACAGGATAACTTAGATGGCAAACAGGAGGTAGAGATGATATTCCTGTGTGTATTTGTGTGTGTGTGTGTGTGTGCACGTTCTTCTTTTTCCTCCATTGGATTTGCTATTCAGTGTGTAAACCTGTAAGCCAGTACAGCAGCTGAGGAAAGGACCTATACTGTTTCCTTTATTGAAAAAGATTTTTGACAGCAGAACATAATCTGATACTCTGCAATTGTTGTTAATTTATTTTTACAAGAACATCTCAGGCAATTAGAATATGTTCATAAAGTTTATTTATTTCAGTGATTCGATTCAATTACACACTAAGCAGGGTATGGATCCAATCAGTGAAACTGCTGTGGTGTTTTATATATATATAAATTTTTTTTTTCGTTTTTTACATGTTTATTAAAGTTATCAGTTAGTCAAGGTAGTACAAATTGAGACAGCTAATCTATGGAAAGCTTGAGCTCCTCCACCTTCTGCAGGAGCTATCATATCCATCTGAAGAAATGCACCACTCGCTGTCAAAAACAACCAATCAGAGCCAAGAGGAAGGTCCTAGTGCTGTCAATAATCCTTGTGAATGCGCTGCAAAATGTGCTAATGGTGGAGAAACAACTTACCGTTCCAGGAAAGCTGTTTGTGTGCTGTAATCGGTGAGAATGCTAACTAGCCTGACCATTCATGACAGGCTTTGTGGTTGTGAACTAGCTGTAGCATAGCAGAGTGATTGACTCTAAGACCCTCCTCCTGACTCTGATTGGTTGTTTATGATAAAGCAGGGTATTTGTACAGATGACAGCAGGTCCATATGGTGTATTTCTGCAGATGGCAGTGGGAGCACAATGATAGAATGGTTAGCAAACCAGATGTTGATATTTCTGTGTAGGCCGTGCCAAGTTCTGTTTGAAAATGAAATCAGCATGTCCACAAAGGTTATCAACATTTTCCGGTAGATGACTCTGCTAACATTAGACTAGGTAAAACATGGCGTACTGCCACCATCAGACGGCATGTCTCCCTCCATCAGTGACGATGGGTTAAATGAAAATTTCCCTCAAACTCTTAAATAGACTCTTGCTTCATGATTTTCTTATCCCTTTTGCTGGTGCATCTTTTTCCTTCCACTTGGGAAGGAATAAGCAGAGTAGCAGCATGAGGTTGCTCTGCTTTGCAGAAGATCTCCTTAACATCTTAACCAACCTACTTCAGAGTATTTTCCAACTGGAAACTCGAGTGCCAAACTGTAAGGATGGCGGTCAGTGGATTCTGTGGGAAAGAAGCAGCTTGCCTTGTTGGCAAACTCAAAAGCCAGGACAAAACTCATAAAGTGGGAGGACTGTTTGAAATCCGTAAGGTGAGTTGATGCAAGAGAGATTTCAGGGCAAAGCCAAAACAAACGCCTGTCACCAAAAACAACAAACTTTATCTTTGAACTTAGCTTCTGCTTCTCTTAAAAACATAAAGATACTTCTTGAGGAAAGATCAACCTCTTAGACTGTTTTACTGGAGCACACCGCCTATAAAACAGTGCAGCATTTGACAATTCGAGAAATAAGCAAAGCCTCAAAGGTTTCTATCATTTTAAACTTTTTCCTCAAATTTTTTTGGAAAGCAGTTTGGATTGTGCTGTGTGTGAATCGTGGTGTACAAATGAACTTGCCTTCCACTCAACTTCCCATTGATATACTTGGATTGAGCTCTTGCTCCCAGTCTTTTTTTTTTTTTATCACTGACCTTTTATTGAGATGCACTTGCATGTTTTCCAACGTTAGATTTGGTGACATGCAGTCGTTTCACATTTCCTCCTGTGTGCGTGTGTGTTTTTTTTCCCTTTTCTTTCACAAACAGCTTCCAGAGGTGCACAGCATCTCCTGGTTCAGCACGTAACACGCACACACAAAAATATTCATACATGAAGACACATTCAGGACTCATTAACTCTGTCCATCTCCCTCGGTCCTCCTTTTTCGTTACCCACTTTCCCTCACACCCACCCACACACACACACACACACACATGCACGCACCTACACTGTCACATGCTTAAAGTTTTTACAATCTGCATGCCCCAATGTGTGAGAAGCACACAAGCGAGAAAAGGGAAGGCTGAATTAGATTACTCGGGATCACTGTGGCATGAAAAGCCGCAAAGATAAGGTCCTCTCCCTCCTCCTTGCAACACGCCTCGCAGATAGAAAAGAGGAAATAAGGTAATGTAAAAGCAGAGCCGACATTTCCCCCCCCCCCGTTTACACACACACGCAGATAAATCACCACACACCATCACCTCCTCCAGAGAAAACATGTTCCAATTCTGATACAACAGGTTTTCCTGCACACAGAACTGAAGTCTGTAATGGGAGTGCTGAAGATAAAGAAGTCACACTCTTGTATATAGAATATTTTATACTTGCATGCCTTTTAATGAGGATTGTTGAAATAAGAAATGGGAGACCTGCCACAGTGTTAATCTGTGGCAGGTCTCTCACTTAAAATGCCGAGGCTTTGCTTTTTCTTTACAAGGACATCAGAAGGAAGTTGGCTCCATAACTCAGTTTGCTCTGGTGATATAAGGAGGAAATGTTTTCAGATTAAAGTTTTCAATATTTGAAGGTTTCAGCTTAGGAAAGCGATCTGTATGTTAGTAAGTAAACTAATGTTGCACAGCAGTAATATATCCGAGAGCATGACGCTTTAAAAGTAAAATCCAACTGATTTAAGTTTTCCGAGACTTAAGTTTGTTCAACATGTGAACGACGTTGATTTATCCCTTTTGGTGAAATTTACGCTTTGTGGGCTAATCCAGTGAAAACAACATGAGGCCGTTGGATTCCTGCAGCCTGTTTCATCTTGGAGATGGAGACGAGACAAAAGGAGACAAAGCAGGAAGCTTAGCATGTTTGAAACTTGCCTAAAGCTGCAAACTGGGTTTATGATATCGAGTGCCATATGGGATCTGTGGAGTCAAAAATATAACAACACATTGTACTGCGTTTCCACACTTATGGTCATTACGATATTCCTGGTAAAAACATGTAAAAGTCTAAAAGCTCTTTAAATAAATGTAAATTTTCTTGTGGTATTTACATGTGGAAAATTGGAAAAATCTCCAACTTTTTAGTTGAGTACATTGAGAAGAATCTCACATTAAGAAATAGTTGTATAGAAAAAGAAATGCTGGTGTGACAAATACTGATTCCCTTCTGCTGTTACATTATTTTTATGTGGTCTCTGACAGTCTCTTTTTCATTTTCATATTTTTTTCCAGTCTCTCTAAGACATCTAGGGTCTAGAGTACTTTCCTATGCTGTCTTATTTTCATCTCACCCCACAGGTTTCCTACAGAATTTCCTGCAGTATTTAAGTCAGAGATATCCGTTAAAGAAAAATTGTTTTTGATAAACCATTTTGATACTCAACAATTTCAGTTTAGGGCCCAACAAATATATAAAATTTCCTGATATTTCAAAGCTTTCGTAATGCCGTTTACTGTAATAACCATCACAGATCCTCCTCTCTGCGTAAGATGAACTGCTTTGGGGGTCTTGCACTGCTGACTGGCAACATCCAATTGGCATTTTGATAACTGTGGAACAGTTTCATAATCAATTATGCTGACAGAAAGTAAAAGCAATGAAAAATTTGAAAACAGATGAGGAAAGGAAGGCAAAACAGAAAAAAAAAAATCACTGTCAGTGGAGCGAAGGGGTAACTCTGAAATCGTTCTTTTAATGAAGTTAAGAGGACATACTTCACAGAGAATGCTGAGGGCATCTGTTGACACAACTCCTTCTTTAGAAAGTCTGCTCATCTGTAATTAGCTCTAATTAGTCTAATGAGCTTCTACTAAGTCTTATCACAACTTAAAGACTACTGTAATCAGGTTTTGACCCAAAACAATTTCAAAAATTGAATGAAGGTCTGTACCTGTCTATATCTCTAAAGGTTACAGTGTAATGAAGCTAATGACTGTTGGTAATGGGAAGTTTATTTTGGGTTTGATCACATTTATGGTCGATTACTTCAGCAGTTTCTCCGATCCAACCCTGTCCCCTTTACGGCGTGCTGTAAAATGTTGCGGCCTTGCCGGAATAGTTTATTATAAAAAGGCTTTTTATTGCACTACAGCAACAAAGTGAGAGGCTCTGCCACGGGTAACACTTGTGGGAAAGCAGCAGCGTCCTTCTGGGAGAAAAGTTTCTTCTTTTTTCTTTTTAGCTCTCTTTGAAGAAGGTTCCTCCTGTGTGTTGTCACATACCCACATGCACTGGGAGGGCTCAGAGCACCGCTCGCCACTTTGTCACCAATTTCAAACTGTGAAGCAGAACTTTTGCAAATGCAGCAATTATTTCAAAGCACCAAATGAAAGGAGTCAAGAGCTTCAGTGAGTTCAGAGTGAGAAAATGCCTCTGTCAACTGTAGCGCCACTTATGTTTCTTCTTAAACTGCCTTTGTAGATTTGTTCCTTCTGTTTTGCTCCTCCGTAATTTCTTTCACTATTTATTTACTCCTCCCCCCCACCGTTTCGACCCGGACAAACATCCATTAGTATATTAAAAATGTAGATTAATTGCCTCCCTTATCAACCTCCGCCTCCCTCACTTTGTTGGCATTCCCAATTTTTTCACTTGAGCTTCGAAATATCAGCAGACGAGAGTGTGTGTGTGTTTTTTGGGTCATCTGGAGATGGATTTTAAAGGCAGTAATTGGATGCCTGAGAAGATTTTCCCACCGCAGCAGGAAGCTAGTTCATTATCTTTTAGCATTGTAAAGTAATACGCTGCTGTCCAGGCTGCCCTCGTCGTCATTACCCATGGTGTGGATGCCTGCTGATGGAGAGGGAGCAGGGGGACAGGGCATACATCATATCTCGACTCATCAGTCTTCCTGTTCCAGCCGAGACTCCAAACTGCGCTCGCTCCCACGCCCACATTCGCAGGCATGGAGATGAGGAGAAATGAAGGCAGCGGTTTGTATTCACGTACTGTTCTGATGTATTGTTAAACAATACATCATCACCCTGGCCTTCTCAGGCCACTTCGCCTTCAACATGATAAAGCCATCAATCAGCAATGTCCAATGAATGTTTTACTTTGCTCTTTTCCATTCTTTTGCCCTCTGTCGCCATGCACATCTTCTCTGCCAGGCAAGTAAAATGAGGAGGACCATTTATCATCAGACGTGAGCGCTTAGATGCCAGATAATACAGTAGAAATTTGTCCTGGGCCCGTTTTTTTTTTTAAACTATTTATCCCGACGTTGCAGGCTGAAACACTTTGAATTTGGCCACTAGTGCTAAACATCTCCACCCCTCTCACCTCACTCCCTCCTGCCTCTTTAATGAAATGGGATCAAATCTAGCATATTTTATTCTTCACACTGAATGAGTCACACAGTTTACAATGAGCTGCTGACGGATGGACCACAAGTGTGAAACCATTAGCATTATACTACAGAGGCTGATGATGAAGTGGTAGCACTCATTGAGGTTGCTGCCGTATGTGCATGTGTCACCCTCCGTGTAATGCTAATTAGGACAACAGATTGTGACAAATGCCTCTCTAATCCAGAACTTGATGGCTCTCTTTGAGGCAGTGTGTCTTAAAGGGATCACTAGATTTGAAGTGAGGCGCTGTTAAAAAGGTTATTGACAGTTCATACCCAGTTGATGCAGTTGCCTTGCAGAAGTAATCCAAGTCTGACTACTCATTAATCCTTTAGAAAGGAGCCAGGACTAGTTGAACATGTTGGCCTAAATATGTTGCCATTTTCCTGTTACCTAAAAAATTGCTGTTTGTGATATGCCAAAACTCATGATTACTTTTTCACCCGTGGAGGTCGCCGTTTTTTCACCGATGGGTTGATGACGTCATTAGGTCCATTCTGTACTGGAGCCTACAGAGTAAACACAGGAAGGCTAACATTTCCCGAGTACTTATGGGCTCTTTGCACGTCAGCTTCCGCGTTCGGGTTAAAGCGGCTCAATTCTGTCCGATCTATTGAAAACGGCACTTTACACTGGGTGTCTGCAGGGCTTTTTCAAGGTAACA
>CAEFZX010028709.1:0-29232 GCA_903066825.1 Alfaro cultratus
GGAAGATTTCCAGAGCTTGTTCGTAGCAGTCGAAGAGTTCCTGAATCCGTCCCACAGAGTCCAACTCTTCGGCCCATTTAAACAGAGTGAACCTGAAAGAATCCTGAAAAAGAACAGCTCACTGTTCAATCACCTGATTGAAATGCTGATTAATTAGATGTGCAGAAATTAATGTCTGCAGACTTCAATGAACCAAATAGAAGAATGGGACAAAATTCCTCCAGAATCATATGAGAGGCTGATCATGTCATACAGGAACCTGGTGAGAATCACTGCTGATCTACAACCTACTGGGGTGTCCAAACTTTATGCCCTGAGGGCCAACATTGGCAAGTCTGAACTACTGGGGGCATAAAATTTATTAAATTAAACATGCAAAAATGTGTTTATTATGATGTATAAATATATATTTTTTAAATTTTCCCTCCTGAACAATAAACCAGATTTTTGTGAAATCTGTATATCATTTAAGATCCAAAACATAAAGAACATTATTAAAAGAAAAACAGACAATTTCCAATTTGTTTTCAATAATTTCCATTTTGCTGGCCAAAGTTTTCACCACTCTTGACCCGTCATCAGAGGCCGAACAAAACCATTCAAAGAGCCACAAATCGTCCACAGGCCACACTGGTTGAAGCTCAAACTTGAGGAATTTTCTCTAAAACATATTTGTAGACAGGTATTTTTATCTTAGATGAAAAATGTATATATTATTTGTACAGTTTTGGCTTAATTACTACTATGGATATATTTGGGGTTTTTTTGGAGTCTGAATACTTCAGTTAACGATTAAATTGATAACTAATTTGATTATTGAAATAATTGTTGAATAAATTAATCCGATTAATTGTGATTAATCATGATTAATCCGATTAATCGTGATTTATCCGATTAATCGTTTCAGCCCTGCAGAAATGTGTCATCATATACTGCCTATCTGAACCTGTTTTGCATTCCAGAGACTTGTGGAATCAAAATGACAGTTGTCCTTATTAAAGGCATTCCACTCAAAATATCACTTAAAAAATGACCTTTGCTCTGTACAGCGATACCTTTGGAGGCAGGAGGAGGTGGTGCCAGGCATGAATAAGACTCTCTATGATGCCCTCTCCAAACAGCCCTGCGTCCACAGTCTCAGTCACCACCAAAGAGACCCTGAGCACAGACAAAAGATTAATTTGTGGAGTAATGTCTAAAAATTCAATATCAGCAGCTAAAATTTCAACCTGTTTGGGATGTCTGTTGGTACTTCCATCTCAAGGGACTTCTTATGGAGGATTTTGATGCTCCCCTCCATCCCATTAGCAGCCACCACCTCGCAGGCCAGTTCATACATTGTCTTTGAAAGCTCACAGGCGTACACCTCAGCAGCACCAGCTTTCTTAGCACACATACTAAACACACAGAAAACAGGCATCAGAACTGCACTTTTTGTTATATGTGATTAAGTTACTTAAACAGGTAGTGATTTCACATCTGACAGTCTGGGTTCAATTGGGGACCAAAAATGTAACATTTGTTACATTTTCACCTGCTATGGTTTGCTTTCACACTGCACTGTGTCCAAACTAATGAAAAACCCTTGCCTGTGGTGGCACTGCACCAAGAACTACTGTAGGAAACAACACAAAACCTATGAAGAAGAAACTCAGTGCGATTCCTTCTTCACGTGATGTAAACAAAAATGGTGTAGAATCAGATTTTAGTGGTTACAGAACTTCTCTTTGTCTCTGGTAAAATACTATGAGCAACTTATCCCACTAGTTTTAGCCATACTGATTTGTTTTGGTTGTATTTACCCAGAATGCCCTGCACTATAGTCTGCTTCCTACTTTTGGAGCCAGAGTTCACTTATACCAAACCAAGACTTAGGTTATTAGGCAGACTAGAGTTCACTTTTTCAGTCAACTACAACTTTAAAAAATGTTCAGGTCTTTAAATTGTGAAGGAAAATGTCTCACCCAAGGATTCCAGTGCCAGTACCTATATCGAGTACGGTTTTGCAGCCATTCTGAACAGCCTTCTGAATGGCCTGCTGGTACTTTCGGTTCCTGCCATGGTCGTTGAGCATGAGGAAATGCCAGCGCTCCACTAGCCAGTTGGCAACACGGTAAAAATTATCTCTGGCTTCTGGAAAGTCTGGCTTCAGCTTCAAGGCCTTGTGGAAATGGCCCGCAGCTTCATCTCTAAATCCCATTCTGATTCGTAAAACAAATGAAATTGATCTTGTGCAACTGAATACTGATGAAAATATTGATAAAAAAGTTATGAACATGTTATCATGTACCGGAAAAGGTGTTCTCCCATGCTGTTGAGGATGACCTCATCAGCAGGGAAGATTTCCAGAGCTTGTTCGTAGCAGTCGAAGAGTTCCTGAATCCGTCCCACAGAGTCCAACTCTTCGGCCCATTTAAACAGAGTGAACCTGAAAGAATCCTGAAAAAGAACAGCTCACTGTATTTAGTTCTGCTAAGCCATGTGAACACAAACACAATTTCTGCAAATGGTGAAGAGAATAGAGTGAGAACCACATGGCATGAAGCTAAGACAACATTTCTGGGAGCTGTGTATATAATCATCATCCTCAAGAAAACAAAGCTGTATTTTCAACATATAAAGTATCCAGTCAAAAGGTGCCAAAGAACATCTAAATTAGCTACCGCTTTGCAAAAAAAACCCCACATTTTAGGAAACAGTGAAGCATTTAAATACAAACAAGTACAGTGGAGGATGCATACAGCATAGGTCAAGTGTCACAACTATGAGTAACATGGTTTTTCAAAGAGGTACTAATGGTTTTTAGCCATGTCGGGTGTCTCTGGGCATATTTCTTTTCTTCTCAACAGAAATAAAAAATAATGTACAAAATCAAAGTTATATATTTCAGTTTATACCATACTTAATTCTAATTTGATTATAACCACAAAATCTACACAGGCTGGTCTAGAAAGTTTTATTTGCATGCTTTACCTGTGCAAAGTCCTTGAAAACAGGTGCAAGATTGAGCACAAGAAGGTAATGGACGAAAGCTGTTCCATAATCCTGGTTGAGCAGACACTGCTGGGCGCTCTCCAGGGAACTGGAGACCAGCTGGTCCCTGGCAGGGTCCACTCTGCGTCGCCTCCGGGCCCTCCTCCCATGCTTGGGCCTTGCACTGGTATTTGGCATCCCTAAACGGAAGGGAAAGTGAAATACAAGATTTCAACTTGCTGAAACTTGCTTTAACTACTATAGCCGGTGCAAATACCATGTAAGGATGCACTCAGATTTTACATAGTTATAGAAATAAGGATTATATTTACTTGGCTTTAAAATAATATCACTTGCTCACTTTCTAATTTTAAGCTAGTGTCTCTAAAATATTTTTAGTACTGCTCTGCAGTAATGATTCGTTCAGTTCCAGTTCGGGTTGCAAACTGAAAAGAAACCAAATCAGTGCATTTTAAAGTGAATATCCAAATTACTATCTAGCCTCAATATGCCATCCTATGTTGTATATTTATGTTATTCCTGATATCAGAGCACTTTCGGTTCTGTTTCCTAATATTCAGAAACGTGCAACACTTACTCTGAGCAGAGCGAGATTCCAGGCTAGTATATGGGATTAAATTGCAGCTGACCAGCAGCTGCAGCCAAACACAGAGGACTTATTAATGTTTACAGCCCGCAAACCCGACCATGACGTCCATCAGCGGTTAGCCTCACTGTAAACAAAAATAACCCTGATAACAAAAAGACAGAAGGCCGCGCAATAATATCCGCTGTGATTATCACTGCAGCTGTTTATTTCCCTGCTTGGTAATATTATAGTTTTAACAACTATCTGGATGAAACCCAAAGCAGGTTTTTAAAATGAATCACATTTACAAATATCCAACTGAGCGGCGCAGCTGTCCGCTTGCATAGCGGCTCGGTAGCAAACATGTCTCCAATTAAACGTTCCGTACCTTCACTAACAAAAACGGATATTTACTTGCCTAAAGTTATAAAGGGACAATTTTGCTAGTAGAAGTGTGTTTATAAAGAATTTATTTATTTTTATTTATCTACATATTTATCTACAATAAACGGGTCTATTTTAGTTTTGTCTTTGATGACATTGAGATCTCGCAATTGAAAGACAAAGAGTACAATAGATCAAGATGGTTCACTTTTTAGAAATGTGGTCTGAAGGAGCCTCCTTGCATCTGAATGTGCCCAGGGTCGCATATCAATAAGGGCATTATCTCGACTGATTGGTTACAATTCTTAGCTGTATTCAATATCTTATTAGTTATACATTCAAATTCTGCATACCAGTAGTAAAAAGCAGTTGTCTTAAGGATACACACCCATGTTTAAATGCTAGGTTTGAGACTTGCACATAAATAATGTGAGAAATAATTTTGAAACTTTTTCCTGTACTCATAGTATACTATGCTTTTTTATTATCAAGGTAATTTTTTTAGCATCTACCTATATTTTATCCCAATTGTTATTCTACAGCACTATGTAGTGTTTATCACCACATGTTTGTGTTTTATGTAGTAAGCAGTGGTGTTGTGCCATTTGGTTCATTATTCACAAAACAATTTTACTGAAAGTTTGTGATTTCTAATAATACTAATATGAATACAGATCTTCTATTGTGAAATGCCACCACCCTATATTATTTCAGTTTGATTTTATAAATGTCTATAAAGGTGAACTTATAAATTGGATAAAACACTAAATATTGCACAATATGACAGTGAACTACTTTTACTTATATGCAAGAATAACAGCATCCAAATTTGATATGCAACTTTATATTTGATTTTATACGATTATTTAGTACTTATTCCAATTATCTAGCATACATGTATCTTTTCATTATCTGTCATTTTGTGATTTTACTGCTCAGATGAATAAACTAAGCAGCTGTATCGACACTACTTTTTAGTAGCCTTCTGGGAAGTACTTTATGTTAAGTTGCAATGTTTTGTCTGTTTTTCATATTTAAAGTATTTATATTTAATATCGGAATGACTGAATTAACAAATAAATGAATGGTTAGTCGCCAGCAAACACAAAACGGAAATACGAGCGACTGAATTCGCGTGACCTGGACATACTCTTTGAACATGGAGGCGCATCATTTGTAAGCCAGCAAGCAAGGCGCCGCACAAGGAAGGCGAAATTTACGCTTAATTTTGAGATAGTGAACCACACAGACAATGTGATTGATATAAACATAGCAGAGGTGTTTCCGTACAAACACACAGACAGACAGAGAGAGGTTTTCTTTCATGTTGCTTGTTCTCGAGATGCATTTATTGTTCTGTGCTGCCCTAACGACCACTATTACTAGCACTAAAATAAACATATAAATAGATTCATCAAAGTTATTTGAATGCAAACTAAAGTGGTAGCACTGTTACCTTGCAGCAAAAAGACAACAGACTAAGCAAACTTAGTGTTTTTTTTTCTGCATGAAGTTTGTAAGTTCTCCTTGTACATGAATGGCTTGTATCACGGAGACAAACAAATATTTGCGCACACACACATATACAAAACTAAGGACAAGCCCCAAACTGTGGAAGGAAGTGCAGTACCAGGAGAGAAAGCACGCATGCATCTATCAAACATTTTAGGCGCTAAACACCTCCCTCATCCACTTCCCCATGACTTCAACCGGGCCAACCGCCGGCTGGCTATAAAGGGGCGAACCTTATTAAGTTTTCTACACGCTCTCAGATGTCAGACTTTCTCAATCTGTCACTTTACTAGGTGGAGTTCCTTTAATGGACAAAGGGAAAACTGAGCACCGCATCCGTTACGTTTTTAAAAAACATATATTTTAACTGACTTTCTAATGAGTCTCTAACTTAAAGGCTCGTTGTTGAACGGTCCTACCTGTTCGCCCTTCGTGGTTTTATTTGACAGCGGTGGAGCGGGGAGCAACACCCATGCAGCCGTGTCAGAAGTTGCAATGCTAACAACTGTTAGCTGCTGCTTCTGCTACCTCACAAAGCTATGGTCCATCATTCTGACCTGAAAACAGCGGCGGTGTGATCGCAACCCTTTTTGTTTTCACAGCTACAGAGTTTACGTAGCTTTCTTATTTTTTTCTCCCTCTTTCTTTTCCCCTCTTCTCCTCCGTCGTTTGGAGACGAAGCTGTCACAGAAATGGGACTAACCCCGCTGGAGTTCAGTGAGTGCTATCTGGACAGCCCCAGCTTCAGGGAGAAAATCAAGGCTCAAGAAAATGAGCTGGACAAAACCAACAGGTTCATCAAAGAGCTTTACAAAGATGGGAAGAACCTCATCAATGCGACTAAACGTAAGTTTCCAATCATAAGTTTGTTTGGAATCAAGCTTTTGTTTTACTTAAGGGTTAAACTAACTTTATTCTTTTACTACATCATGTTATGATGAGGTGGCTCGACTGACAGTACAGCTATTGTTAATGGATGTAGTCATGTCTATCTGATCAGATCAAGGCGTTGTCTTTTTTTTTATTCGGGTCAGTTTTTACTCTGTAACATGGAAGGGAATTTCAAGCAACTATTAACTAACAGTTACAGACACCATCAATTAATAGATGGCTGTTCTTAATCTAATCTTGAAAACTTGTTTAATATTTGTGCTGGATGAAACGTCATCTTAAATCTGATGGGCAAATTACTGCAGAATAATCAATCACCTTATAGATAGTTTGTCACTTACTGGAGAACATGTCATGATGTGACTTTGTTTCTTTTGCTATTTTGCTGTAAATTGTTGTTGAAATCTTCAACATCAGACCTACCCTCCCACAACAAGTTCCCATAATTGATGACATCATTAGCAACACATCAGAGCTTATTTTAGAGCATCCAGCTTCATTTTTCCAGTTTATTTGCTTCTTTACTTGTATTATTTAAAGCTGCTGCTTAAACCTTGAGCAGTACGGGTCATCTGTTGAATTATTAACAATAAAACTCATGAAAGTTCTTGGAATAGGACTACCATAGACTGAATTAGAGATGAACCAATTAGGCTTTTCCTTGCCGATGAAGATTTGTTGTTGTTTTTATTTATTTTGAGGACTACAACAATAAAACAAGTATTTAGTTTAGACGCAAAAGAAAATTTAAGGACAACTTTTTTGCTAAATTTTTAAAATTTCAAACAAACAAATCGGCATTGGCCAAAATCGGAATGGGTGATCAGCTGGAAAACTACAGTCAGTGCACCCCAACTTAATGTTTGATTTTTATTAAACTCAAAAAAAAGTGTATGAGAGTACAACATGTTGGTGCAAATGATGGAAGATTTTAGTGTTGTTACATTTTTTCCCCATATTTGACAGTTGATTACAACCTGCCAGTTTATGTTTATTTTGAGATGTCATTTCAGAACACACCAGAGGAAGGTGATAAGGTCAAAAACCATTTTTCATCCAGTCAGTTCACACTGTTGTGATGTCATTAACCCAAACATGACAAAGCAGAATTAATTGCTGGGTTTTCTAGTGGACTTTGCGTACATTTTTACTGTCATCTTCTTCATTTCCATTGACCGTATAATTGCACAATTTGACATTTTGAAAATAAATTTGCTTAAGGGAAAAACAGCAATTTTGAAAAAAAAACAACTAATTTTTTGATAAACGTTTTGACACTAGGATGAGGTAATATTTTGGCCGCAACAAAATTTGTTTGCTTCACAAAACTCTAATGGAAATATTTCATATTGCATGATCAACAATCAGATATTTCCGCTGATGCAAACCACAAAGACGATGACGACAGGAAGTAGTTGGAGGATGATGGCACGGCAGGTTTTTTTTAAAGATATAGTGTAAGCAAACTTAACCACATGTGATTCTAATTTTGTTTCTTATTTAGGTAAGGTAAATTTATTTATGTAGCACATTTTCAGCAACATGGCAATTCAAAGTGCTTAACATGACTTAAAGGGAAATCCAAACAAATTAGCAAACCAAAGGAAAGAGCAAAAGAAGGAAAAATAATCTAATGTTGATCCAAAGTATTTAAACTAGATACCTATTTAAAAGAAACACTGAAATTGCAAAATTGTTTTTTCAACATTATCGGAAAACTGACAGTTTTGCTCACATTTGTAATGGAAACACAGCTATTGTGAATTTGTTCAGGAAAATAAAAATGCACACCTCGGTATGATAAGATAAGTATCATCTTATACTGGTCCTTTACTGGAAAATGTCTTTGACTTTTCCAAACCTGATCCTCATGGCACACTACCCTGGATGTTTTAGATGTTTTCCTGCTTTAACAGACGTCATTCAGATGATTACAGTTCAGCAAAATCCTGTTAATCAGCCATCAATTGATTTAAGGTGAGCTGAGACTGGAAAACATCTAAAACATGCAGGGCAGTGTGCCACCAGGACCACGGTTTTGAAAAACTCTAGTTTAACCTGTTTTTTTTTTTATTGTGCATTAAAAATGCTGGAAAAACTTGTTGGCTCAGTCTTGCCCTACGTATCCTGGTCTGTTACAACCTCAAAACATCAGCCGTACTTTCTTCTGTAAAACTTTTGGCAGTGTGTCTCCAAACATGTGACTTATGATTTTCAATTTGCCTGAAGCACAGCATGCAGTTATTAAGTGAAAATTTTGACAAACTTAAAATGTTTATCGTTACAGAAGGTGACCAGTAGAATCCCAGCAGCATAATTAAGGATGTTAGTATAATTCATCATGACAGAAAACTTCACACTGAAACCATGACCTTGTTATAGATCTAGATCTCGTTAAGCACAGGGGCAACTGATAAAACAGACTGTTTTATCAGTTAGGTTTGGTTGAACTGCAAACATCTCAGCTTTTACAGCTCAACAGTTAAAGACATGAAAGCATAAAAAAAAATGAAGGCGCTCCACTTTACGTGAAACCTGTTTATTTCAGAATATACATCTCCTGAGTCATTTTTTTTTAGATATTTTTGCTTGGTGTCACTCCTTCAGCAGATGATCCTCTGTTACTCCTGTTGTAACTTGATTAGGAAATGTTCAGCTTACCCTGCAGCAGCTGTTGCTCTTTTTCAATCATCCAATTCTCCGCTACTAGCTGCTGTTTTCATACATTCTCAAATTACATGACTTCTTATTCATTTTGTGTGACACATCATTTCAATTGTAGAGTAATTTTATAAGTGAAAGGAAAAATGGTGGCAATTGTTTTTTTAAAGTTCTGAAACTTTACAAGTGTTATCATCCGGACACCATTTTATTTAGTCGCTATAACCGTTACGTACATTTTGCATTCCTTTTTGCAGCAACATGCTTCTTCCAGAGGAACCCCCATGGAGTGATACGGCAGATTTTGGCTTCCAGTCACTGGCAGATGAGCTGATATTGGTTCAGAGTGTTAGTGTCAGACTATGTTGCATAGTGTCTTGTTTCAGGAGGACATGCCATGTCTTGCATTCCCTGCTGTATGTGGCTGTAGCTTAAATATGTAATCCCATCTTCCCTTTTTTCTTCTTTCTTTTTAAGTGTTTCCAAAAATTTGCCCTGAGATGCCTCATCTTCTAATTCTCATTAGGTTTGTGAAAGTTTATGAGAATGTCAATGAATAGGAAACTCTGGTCATGGCCTCCCACTGGGACTATTGCAAAATCAGTTTAAATTTCAGGAAGGAAATGATGTTCATCTTCTTATGTGCTGACATTAAATTCTCTGTGTCAGTGTTGTTGCCAAAGCTGAAACAGTTTCTCTAAAAATGTCAAAAACATCGCATTATTTTGTTTCATTGCTCTCATGGTGACACATTTGTCAGTTTTCTCTTCCTTTCAGTTTATCTGGAGCTTTCAAAATAAGACTTCATTCTCTTTTAGTTTTGTTTTTAAAACATTAATAAATAACAAGCAATGCATCTTATAAAGAAACAAAATCCTAACTTTGAAAGATGTGAACAAATTGTTTTAAGGTCATTCTTGAATTTGAAAAGTGGATGTGAAATCTTAAGATCTTGCAAATATGTACTTTGATGTCATGTTTTGTATAGCAACGGTGAATGTTTTGTTTACCTCCGGATGATGTCAGGTAGATTTTTATTTAATAAAACTGGAACCCAGATCGGGACCTTTTTAATATGTTGACATTAACTAGAAATATCCATCCTTCATTACCCACCCAATCATCAACTTTACTTAAATTCTTTAACCATTTATCCAACCACTTTACAAACCTAGTTTGACTATCCATCTGCCCACTTTATAGCCCATTTAACTCATTTATCCCCCCACTTTGACCACCCATTCAGCCGATTGAGCCACCCGCTCTACCGAACTGTCTATTAACTTTGCCCAGCTTCTTTTTTCATCCACTTTGCCTGCCTCTTTACCCTTTGACCTCCCATGTTCCCACTTTACACACCCACTTGATATGCTCATCAATCCGCATTACCCGCATTCACCTGTTACTAACCCTCTGTCCACCTGCTTTAGCCACTCATCAGCTCCCTTTAACCATTAAGCTCCACCTGTGTTACCCATCAGTTTTACTGTGTAAGCCTCCCACCTTACACATGTACTTTACAGTCACCCACTTTACATAGCCTCTATAATGTTCCCACCAAACTTAATGAACGTCTGCATCTCTGCCACTAAACATGGAGTTTTAATCTAACTAACATCCATCCAAATGGCCAAAAATTGCAACCAAGGTTTCCGTTGTGGTTATGATATTGAACAATATTTCAATCTACCTACATTACATATCTAACCAAGTCACTTTAACAATCCAGAAAATACAGAAATATTCTCCATTATTTTTTACAGTATATTGTCACTTTTAGTTTTAATCTTCACACATTTTTAGACTGATAATGAAATGTGAAACACGCAACCAGAAGCTCTCAAATGTGCAACGTTTTTATAAATGAAAAACCCATAATGTGAGAGTTGTAACACACATATTGAGGGGTTTTTTGGAGTCCGCTGGTCCTTTTCTCTCTTTTTTTTTTTTTAAACCTCTGTTGGTTTTTAAGTTTTTCCACACATCCTAGTTGCTGCTCAACCATGAACTCGACTTGTATCCTCATTCAAAATTACTAAAAGGCCTTTCAAAGCAAATATTTGTAAACATAAGTATAATGCTCACATTTAAGAGCAAGAACTGAATGTTTAACCTCTTTAACTGGTTTTAGCATTTCTTTCCTCACAGGCTGGAACCTTCATAATAAGTCTCTTTTAGTGAATCAAGCCTTGGGCCATTTTGAGTTGAGTATAAGCAAATAACAGTGTTGTTCTTGCACACACACTCGGGGTGGAGCTCAGCTCCAGCCTAGCTGACATGTGGACATTGCTCCTACTTCAGAGTCCCGCATCACCTTGTATTTGTTTCTCCTCTGCACAGATCATCCAGATTAACAGAAAGCTTCCTTCTTAAATGCATGCCATAATTTGCATGTTCGGATTGTTGCAATGCTCATTTCTATTGGTGTGATTCTCTGTTTCCGGCCATTTTTGTTGATTAAAAAATAAGTTAAAGTGCCAAGCAGAGAGATAAATGTGTGTTCGCGCAGTAAATATTGACTCATTTCAGGGCTTTTATGAGGGTAAGACCAAATTTGCACGGTAATGTGTTTCACTTTTTGTTTGACCTCAGAGTGATCTAGTGTTTGGGCAGCAAGAAGCAGAGCTGTTCTCTCCCTCGGCTGCCACAGCTGAGAGGATGTCCCACTATGGAAAGTCCTTGGTTGTGGGAGGAAACTTTGAAACCCGGCTCTGAGCCAGAGAGTTGTGATATGGAAGTGCCCACTTCTACAGAACGATGCAGATGGGCTTCTGTTTCACATGGTTTCCTCCATCTCCTGTCTTTACCCTTTCATTGTTTTCTAAAACCAACATTTTTTTTTTAATGCAGTAATATCCTCATTAATAGTTTGATGTTGCTCCTTAAGGGTTGTTATTGCTGCACTAAAACCCACGAGAAGGCATAACAGATTGTCTGCTTCTGGACTTTCTCAAGAAAACTGCCGATTTATTTAATGACTTTGTCTTTGAAAAGGCTGGTCATGCGATGGTCTCCTTTTCCTTGGCAGACAGGTTTAAGAGTAGCCTGTCAGGGTGGCTTTGGCACCCTGCTCCTGTCTGTAATCACATTACTTGTTCTGCCAAAGAGCCACATCACAATCTTTCATTAAAATTGCATTAGCTCAAGATGTGAGCTCATTTGAGAGGAAAGGATTTTATTTCTTTCTGCAGAAAGAAGCTCTCTATGAAGGCATTGCTGCTTTTTTCTTGGTGCAAATGTGCACAAATGTTAATGCATTGGATGTTTACTAAAATGCCATCCTGATTTTGTAATCAAACGCTTGGTCAGGGCTAACCGGATGCAGCACTCTTCAGCCTCTCGCTGCACACTTGTTTTGAGGATCAGGAAGCCATGAATGAAGTAATGCATGTTTAGTGGGCAGGGAGCTGAGGGGCAGAGACATGGTGGGAGGGGATGTTAGAGCCAGCTCTGTCCAGGCCAAAGGTTGGAGTTGAGTGGAGCAGAAATTCAGCCTGGAAGAGATGGGGAGAGTGAAACAGGAAGTGCTGTGGAAAGGCCCACTGTGGAAACACAGAGGGTAGCTCTGACCTCAGCGGCAAATCTGATCATGCTGTAGAAATCATAACAAACAGCCCTCCTACTAGTGCCAATTAATACACTGCGGAGTATTTAATAGCGGCTGCTCTTTGACACAGACTTGCATTTTATGTTTGAGGTTTAGGAAAAACTTTGGTGGAGCTGGAGCGTCCATTACATAGGATGCTGTTTCCTGCTCTTAAAGTTGGACATTATGAAACGATGGGAATAAGAAACTACGCCCTCTTTCAATATGTTGGATTTTGCAAATTATTCAATTATTTCTAAAACTCTGACCTTTACAGAGTTAAAAAGAATGTTTAAATATAACGTCAAGAGAACTAAAAGCACAACAGATTCTACCCTGTCGGTATTCAGTAAACAAAGAAAGCTAAATTAGACAATAAAACATGTTTGGAAAGAGTTAGACATTGGTTCAATAACTCTAGAACCACCTTAAGCATTAATAACCTGAGTTTATCAATATGTCAGGTTATGATTATGGAGGAAATTTAGTCCACATTTTTATATCCTTATTTAATTTTCTTCAGGATTGTGGGAGTTTTTTTGTTAAAACTCTTTGAAGTTTCTGCCACAGGGTATCAAATGGATTTTTATTAAAATCAGAACAGTGTGTTTTGATACGTGAGGCATTTATTGATGAAAAAAAATAATCTGAGTTCTTAGTTTTTGTTAGATTTAATGAGTAGCAAAAGGTCTTCATTGTCTGGCCTGTTCACCAGTCTGAGCCAATCAGAGAATTTTTTTTGTCAGGTTGTTTAATGGAGCTGTGCTTTTTAAGGCCTGTGGTGTTAGTTTTTATTTTATGAATAATGTCTGTGTGGTTTCTGTGGTTTTATACACATGAGGTCAGATTTAAATGATTGCAGAACCTTTTATTATGTCCTGAGATTTAAATGCTTGGTGTTGAAACCAGGTTTATTTTCTTTTTCTATAACTATAGTTTCATGGCATTTTTTTTTGTCATCACTTCAATTTTGAAATTCTTTTTTAATCCCAAAGGAAAATTAAATGTTGTTGTAGAAGATATTGTAAATACTATTCCAAAATGGGTTTACTTTGTAACACTGCTGCAAACAGGGAAAGTCTCGTAACACAGTTGGTATGAGCAGACGGACATAAATCGAAGCTTAATCAAAGCACAATGTCACAGCAGCCATGACGTGAGAGCAGAGCATGTGATGAATAACACTCCAGGCTAGAATTGAACTGGTATGGAGCATTTATTTAGCATCTGCACTATCTGTTTACTGTCAATTCAACAATCAACACAAAAAAATCACCATGTTATGTTGCACAAAATATGCATTTATGGTTTGTAATTGAACTATAAATTAGATGGTCTTTGCAACATTTTTTGCTTTATCAATTTGCCTGTTGCACTGTGAAACATTTACTTCATCAATTTACTTTTAGAGCTTATAGCTGCACGTTTTAGTTAACATTGATTTGGTATAGTTCAGTTTTTATCAATAAAATCCATCTTCTGTTGTAGCTACTAGAATGTGAGTGTATATTTCAGAAACCCCCTTTTCTGGGAAACTAATGTTTAAATGAAAAGTGAAGACTTGGGGCTGTTTTTTAGAGGAACATTGCTTTCAGTTTCAGATAGAGACGAGGTGGGGTCTGCATGAGTCATGCTTCGAAGCCTGGACTCTGGGGCCTCTCTGGTGTTCAGCCTAGAAACTAGCCAAGTTTGACAGTTTCCAGGTTTACTCTGAAATACCTTGCTTTAAAAGGCAAAAATCAGAAGAAGACTGCCTTGGACTGCTGTGTGCCCTGGAGTGTGTGGTATTTCTGTCTTGTAATGCTTCTTTTCTCTTGGAGCGGCTCTCCTGTCCATCTCTTGCACATTTGTGTTTGTGTCTTTGCTGTTGCTGTTTTCCCCTGCCCTGCTTGTTGTCTGATTCTCATTATTGCTGGAGCATCATAAAAATCAAGTAATGTTCATTCTTCATGTTTTATGTCATACGTTTCATTGCTGGGTTATATTTTAACAGTCCACCCTGGTGCAGTTGGGCTGTTTTGTGCACTTTGGGCATATGGCTTTCATAAAGAGCCAGCATGTTTATCCATTTACATAAGTGTTGTTGGAATGCACTTAAGTAATGTTCAGAGATGTAAAACTCAAACCTGTCTTTGATAAATATAAAAATAAGCATGTTTAATTTATTTATAAAAAGAATGCCAAAAAACACAAAGTTGTTTGTTTCACCATAATGGCAGCAACAGGGGAAAAAACATATTTCTTAATATGTCTGTTCTGCACAATGAGTGAACTGTTCACTCATTGTGAGTGAACAGTTTCACATTTCAGCAACATAGCAAGTGACACATAAGCTTGTTGATTCACAATCATCTGACATTTTAATGTTTTTTTTTGGTTTGTTTTGTTTTTTGGTAAAGTGCGTCAAGGTTCAGTGTAATGTTGTCAAAACATGTTTTTACCATGTTGTGAAGCAGCTGAAAGGTGGCTAAAACAAGGACTGTAAACACATCTTCACACAGCATTACAATCTTAAAATCCGCCATTCTGTACTGTATGTGGTTTTTACAAAGTATTGGTGAGGTGTTGTACACATTAACGCAATGGGAACTCCATTGCACGTGATGAAGTGTGAGAGTTTCCTGATTGTGTCAAGCAAACAATAACCTCCATAGTGATGTTGAGGTGGTTTATTATCATGGTAGCAGCATAAGAGGTTCTGGGAGGAGCATGTGGGAGAGATCAGATCATATTAAACATGTGGGACTTTGTGCTCTCTCATGTTTGTGATTGAAAATTTAAAATGGGAATGACTATGCTTGCTTCCTGCTTTGTCTAAAACCTCATCCTCTATACCCTACATTAGTAATGATCCAACTCGGTTACAAGTACTGCAAGACTTTTTCAGCTGCTTTTGAGTTTAAACTCAAAGGCTACAACATGCTCTTCTGATGCTTTTCACCCTTTTCAACTCTACGCAGTTGTAATGAAATGAAACATCAGACTTATATTGGGCTGTATTAGGACATTCAAAGATGCTTTACAGTGAAATCACCCGTTCATGCACACATTCAGACGCTGGTGATGGCAAGTAGCTAGATTGTAGCCACAATCTAGTCTGAAGCAAGACTGCCATTCACCAGTGCCATCGGACATCCTGATCACCACCATCAGGCAAGATACAGTAGGTGAAGTTTTCTCCAAGGACACGACAGAGATGAACCAGCAGCACATAGATTGTAGGACAAACTTGTACCTCATAAACATTTGCCTGTTATTTTCTGATTTTCAACACACAAAATAATATGACATAAGAACAAGATGAAAAACGAGTCAGAGAAATTTCAAACATTATCAGATATTACAGATCCTGTTGACCACTACTTTAGACTTTCAATTTGCTTGATTGCCTTTTCACGTTATTTATTGACAGTTTGTCAAAAAAATGTGTCACCTGTTTGTGTGTGGCTGCCGTCATTCCACTTACTGTAAATAAAACGATTACAGGAGGCTCACCTTTTATGGACTCGCCCATGCCGGTTTGGATTCCTGCTGTCTGTTTGGTTTGGATCCTCTTAGATTTACAGTCGCTTCAGATAAAACGGATACATCCATCTTTTAAGTGCCTCAATAATCACCTCTGTTGGCAGACTTATGTTTGCCAGAATACTTTCTGTTGTTTAGATTGATCGGTAACCTTTACCAGGTTACTGATATGGCAAAGGTTATGGGCAGAAACAGAGAAGATTTAGTGTAAATGTGTTTTACTGTCACATTGTTTTATCATGTTTATTATCTGTATCTGAAGAATGAAGGAACGTGGACTTTTTTTTGTCACGTTAAGATGAGGAGAAAAATCTCAACTGATTATACTTCAAAAGAGTTGATTATATATTTATAGTCAGGCTTTTTGCCAACAATTCCCTTAAGCTAAAATGCGCTCACAGAACATTTCCTCTAAAGGGATATTTAAAGGCCTTATCAAAACACAAATACTTATACAGTAAATGCTGCAGTACCAAAGCTGCCCTATTGTTAAATCTTCTCAGCTTCCCATACAACAAGAACTTTGCAGACCTGGTATTAACCGGCATGATGACTGATTCTAGTTATAAGCTTTAAGCATTTAGTTATTTATTAAAATCTGAGCAAATATCACTGCTTATTCTTTAGATTCTGTCCTGGGAGGAGAATTAAATGATTTGTGACTTTGCACAATTCACTATAACCTGAAGACTTTGACTGTACAACACCATGAAAAAACAGCCTATGTCTTGATGGCAGGTCGGGCTGAAAATAATTGAAAATATATTTTTTTGAAAAACAGTTTTTTTCAAAATTGTTTCCAATGAGCAGATTTATTTTTGTAATTCCAATTTGTGCAACTTTTATAATCAACAAAAACGCAGCTAGTAATGCCTTCCCTTTGGTTGTACATTTTAGGAAGCCTATCCTCTAAGAGTTTTCACCAGACAGGGCATAGATATTTGTCTTGTTTTGTAAAGATAGTCATCTGACTTATTGGTTACTGTTGAATTCTTGAATAAATCATGTGATTTATTCAGATGTCGTTACCCTCACTCAATTGTTTTCTGTCTGTACTTCTTAGCACCTTTGTTATTATTTTGGTCTCATTTTGTTTCACAGCCATTTAAAAAATGTTTTGTGCATATAGACCTTTAACGAATAATATCTGCATTTTTATTCTATTTTTTGTATTTAATACAGTAAGCATGCTTTGACTATACCAGTAACAGCCTTTTAAATTTTAAAATGCTGGAAGCATTTTCTTCACGTGACATGGATGTATGGATGTTCGTTTTAAACTATTTATTTTAAGTATTTTTGTGGTGACAGGAGATATCAACATGACATCTCTCCTTCTTTAGTGGAGTCGCATCAGGCTTGCATTCAGAAAGCTAAACTAATGCAGATAATAATCCCAGACGACCTCTGAAGGCGGCCTGTGCGAAGCTGTCCTCAGTTCATTTTGGTTGTGTTAAAACTTGTACGATTAGATTACCCAAGACAGATGATTGGGCCAGCACTGAATGGGTACTTAAGGAGGATTAAAAGTTATTACTAAGATAAAATCCACCCATCTAGTTCCAGACTCTGGCATATCTCTCACGTGATTAGCCAAAAGAAGGCTACTAAGAAAAAAAAAAAAAAAATGACAACAGTAAAAACAAATTGGAACAGTGGAATTATTTATTAAAGATTTTTGACTGTAGTCAGTGTAATAAAAATCTTTTATTCCTGTAAACTAAAGGCCAAAGAACATGAGTACTTGTGCCGTGATAATATTTTTTGTTTTGGTTTGTCTGGAGTTTTGAGAAGATCTAAGATTGTATTTTATTCTTAATTTTTTAGCGATTTATGCTGGTTTCGGGAATTATGCTGAAAGTGTACCAGGGGTGCACTTACAAATCGGCCAGCCGATATGTCCACATGAAAGCAATTTTATGCACCAACCTTATTTGCCTCTGCAAGAGTCTGGAAATCGAGCCAACTTTTGCTCTGCTGTGAGAGAGGAATGACTGGTCACAATAATCATCCCCCACAAAAAAATTGATATCTGCAAAGATTGGAATCAGGAGGTCAAAATGTTTAAAGATCAGTGATTGGCCAGAAAACGCCAATCGGCTGAGCCCTAAAATTTACTGATGTTGAGTTTGACATTGTATACTTTCTCCAATAATTTAGGTTCATGTAATTTACAATATAAATAAATAGCACAAAGATCCAGTAATCCTAATTGATACAATGTTTACTAGTGATAAATCTGGGTTTTTTTTGCAGAAAACGTGATATTAAGTTCAAAGTTCTCTACCACAGTAATAATACAGTTGGATAGGTGTATATGGTAATCTAAAGTTGAGGTCTTTGCTTTTATGTCTACAATTTGCATAGCATATGGTAAATATGTTGACAACTGTCTTTGGTAACGTTTTGCTTGCAGACAGATGCCAAGTTTGCTCTTTTTTGTGGTGTCATCATGTATGCTTAACAGGATGTAGCAGAACATAGTCAGACAGGATGTTACCATTGTGGTCCAAACACATCAAACCAACTTTTTAAACACATTAAATCTCTTGACGGTAAATGATTTCCTAGCATCGACTCTTAGCACAATATTTGGTTTAGTAAAAGTACTGTTGTATGTTCTTATAAGTGTGAATGTAATTTTTTATTTTTTTTTTTATAAACTTGCACATATTAAAAGATTTTGTAATTTTTTTTCTTTGTTCTGTTTGTGACTACTTTTCAGAGCTTGGAATGGCTCAGCGAAAGTTTGCCCAGTGCCTGGGAGAGTTTCAGTTTGAGTACATCGGCGATGCAAAAACTGACGATGAGAAATGCATAGGTGAGAGTGGTTTTTCCCTTCTCATGTGATGGCAGAACTAACCACTGGTTGTGTCACAGTCTTCATAGAAATGCACTTCAAATGTTTGTTTACTCTTCTTTTTCCACCAGCCAATTAAGAATAGCCACAACTAGAATTATTCAACCCCCACTGCAATTTCCTCTATTTATTTTTGGCTAGGGTTTTTTTTCTTTTTCTTTCCTTTGCAGCTATAATATTTTATCTTAATTTTACCCTACCTCAAGTCAGGTTTCTAGAGAGATTAACAAAACTAACTGCTGTTTGTGATAAAAAAAATAAACAAGCACCATATAAATTTTGTAACACAATATTACAAGTGATTTTTTTTTTCATAATTAAGCAGAAAATGTAAATTATAATGACTACTGTAGTCTTAAAGTTTTCAACCTCTTCATGACCAGCATCTTCCGTACTGAAGACCTTAGACATTTTAAGTAGAATGTAATGCTAAACTAAGATAAAATGCTTGTAATGTAATTGTATTTAACTAGTTAAGCTGTTGCTTATTTATTTATTTTTTTATTGTGAACTCTTAAATAATTTAGATTCTTCCCTGGAAGCCTCATTTGCAGCAGATGTTTAATAATATTTGTGAAACTGATTGATGCTCATAGCACAGCTGAGATATATTTGAGAAAGAGACAGGATGAATAAGGGATTCTAATTATTGCTTGTGGGTTTTTTTTTTGCTTCTGTAGATGAGTCTTTGCAAGAGTTTTCCATGTTTTTGAAAAATCTGGAGGACCAAAGAGAACTGATGGTGAGAAGATTTTAACTCTATTTACATGGGAAAAATAAGAGTGGCTTTGAGACCAGATGCACACAATATTTTGCAATTATTTCTTAACTGCCCATATTATCAGTTTGTGTGTGAATTAGACTTGACTCAGCAAAGTGTTTCTTATAAGGTTATAAAAGAACAAGGTTTGGTGGCAAAAGTAGAACTTTGCTTCCTATAATTTAAATGTTTTGCTTCTCTTTGTCTCACTTTGATTTACACATTGAGTCATATGACACATTTGTTACCTTCTCACAACATTTTGTGAGAAAATGTGGTTATGTGGCAAATATGATTACTAATCTAGAGCTGGTCTGCCGATTTCTTTTATTTGAGACAGAATAACAGGAATTATTCACCCTTCTGTTAAACTGATATTACACCGAGTATTGAAGTTATGTGTACAATTCCTTATTTAGATTTGTTTCATACATAGACTTAAATTTTTATTTACTTTTTCTTTTGTAGAGTAACGCCACTATAACAAATTTGTTTAATTATTGAAATGCACTGATCCGATATTGATATCTGTATCAGTCTTGACATTTAAAAAAAATTCTAGATTGGATATCGGTGAAATGTTGCAGTTTTATTTTTAAATATTTGACTAAGGTAGTTAACCTATTTTTGTCAGTTTATTTATTTTACATTAACGGTTACAATCCTAATTGCACTGAATGAACAAATTAAAGTTGTGTTTTCTTTTTAAGTTAGGCCAAGCTTGTGAAACTATTGGTGTATTGAAGTGTGCTGTACTGGTCCAGAGTTATCACATACATTTCTAATTCAGTACAACTATGTCTGTGTTCAGAAAAAAGGGGGGAAAAAAGAAACGTTTTAAGTCAATTCAACACTGTTTTTCTTTATTGGATCTGCATTGGCCGATACTAAACAAAAACAGTGGATTTGTTCATCCCTACTTAATTAGGCAGGATTTGTAAAGTAATGTTGCCTCAGAACTTTAAACTGAAGGATTGGAACATGCTTCAGTTGGTGTACCTTTATACAGTTAACCATTTGTGCAGATGCACCTCACTGGTTTATTGGTTGAGTGTACCAAGGTGAGTCGAGTGGCTGCAATAAAAAAAAAAAAAAAAAATGGCAGAGTACTGGAATAATTTACTAGCTGCTCGGTATATTGGCCCACCTTCACCGTAAAGTATTTATCTTCAGTATGGTTTAACATTTAAAGTCCTTGTATTTCTTAGCTCCATCTGATTCTGAAATGTGTTGCTTTTCATCTTATATATTTTCTTAAGTCGGACATGCTTTCTGTGACTTTTTTCTTTTAAAATTTAAAATATTAATCATGTTTACCCACCTGGCCAGTTCACTTGTCAATTTAGAGAGTAATCATTTATTAAATATTTTTGATAATAATGGCATGTTAGAATTGACCTAAATTACTATTTCTTAAAATATATATTTTATTTTTAAGAAGCTACATTATATTTAGCTAGGAAAACACATGTATATATTCATACTTCCTTTAACATTTACCACATTAAAGCTGTATACATATAAATAATATGTAGTAATTGATTGTAGTTCATGCCTGAAAGCACATGTCTCATCTCTTCTGTTGAACTATGAGAGTCCTTTTGCTATTCAATAATCGCAAAAAGTTTTGATACTCACTCAAAAGATATTTATTTTGAGTATTTTTCATCCCCACAACATTCAGGTGACACAATGAACCAGTTCCTCTATCTTTGCTAATGTTTGAACAGTTTTTCATCGCCATCCATATTTCTGGATCAGCTGCCTGGGAGTGGCTGCACAGATGACTGCATCGCAGTTGGACATTATAAACATCATAGGTTTACATAACAAGACAAATCTCATAAGGAGCAACTGGGAGCAAGTCCACAGCTCTGCAATTCCTTACTCATAAAACTAACATGTGACTAAGGTAGCAATGTTAGTCAGGTATTTTAAGAGCTACTGAAATCACACCTCAAGTAGTTAAGAAGCAGAAGTACTTTGGAGTCATTTGAAGACTTTTGTTTAGTGATACTTGATAGTTGAAGTTAGTGACACTTGCACATTTCTACAGTGTCTGAGATTTTGTGTAAAAGTCAGTTTTCTGGGTAATGTTTGTATGTAGTGTCTGAGGTAAAGGTGAGAACCCGTCATCAGTGGCTGGCTGATGCCAAGTAGACCGCAGTGGTAAGCACCGCTCAGCACAAAGGGATGACATCACACTGCAAACAGAGGAAAACAGTATGCATGTGCAGACATGGCTTGCAGCCAGTGCAGCAGAAACGACACAAAAACATTAACAGCGGGTTGCATGCCAAACTCACTGTTCATGCTTATGTAAAATTTAGTACTTTACATAAACAGCCATAAAAGCATAAGTTTTTATTTGCAAATTTAGTTGTAAATAGATTCAAAAATGCTCATACACAACATAAGTAATTAAGTTGGTACAGTGTAGGCCTGTCACAATAAAAAATGTATTTCCCTGGCGGTTATTGCAAAAAATCCATAACATTGTTGTTTTGAGATCATTTTCAAGTCATATAATGGTAATGGAATAGTAATCCAAGAACACATTTTCAAAGATAAATAAACTTCAAATTCTAATGAACATTTAACACTGAAACTGAAAGACATCATAAATATCTAAAATACATGAACAAAAAAGAAACAACAAATAAAATGGAAACTGAAGTCTGTAAACAAAATTGTCCTTCAGAAAAGGACTAGTTGAAAAAACTAGAAGACTGAAGACTTTTGTCATCCAGTTTTTGTTAGACAGAAAAGAGAAAAACAATAAATCGTTCAAATAGAAATTATTGAGCTTGTTTTAATTTATCAAGCGATTAATTAATTTATTGATTTGTTGATGATTGCGACAGGCCTGTAAGCGCAGTGCCTTGCAAATGACTTGATACCTTTTCAACATTTAATATTTTTTTGTTACACTGAAAGCAACAGAAAACAGGATGGATTTCAAACTTTAATTTGCTGATGAAAATTTTAAAAGTGGGATTTAGATTTGTAGATTGACCCCCAACACTTTGATGCAGTAAATAAAATCCAGTACAACTTGTTGCCTTCAAATATCACATACTCAGTAAACGTAATTCCCCCATGTATAATTTAATAGCAATGTTCATAAAGTTGTTATGGACCTCAGAGGTGCGAACAGAATTGTGAAGACACAAGGATCACAGCAAACAAGTCTAGAAATGCACTTTTGAAAAGGTTTAAAGCCAGGTTGTGTTCTAAAACATAAACCCTGAGCTTTGAATAGATCTCCCAGAGCTCTGATCAGTCCATCCTCCAACAATGGAGGACACAACTGTAAACTTACAAAGCGACGGCTGTCCAGCTAAACTGACAAGTTGGGCGAGAAGGCCAATAATCAGATACAATGGGCCCCCCGACTAGTTACAGTTCAGTTATTACAGATTTTTCTGCTGAAGATAACTCCAAATTATTTGCAGATTTTTTTCTTAGAGCATATATTAGAGCAAATTCAGCTTGGGAAGCTGAAATACCTCGATGCAATGCTTCTTGGCATGCTAATGGCTGCCGTTTGCAAGGCAGCCAATCCAGGAGCGGCATTCATTTTCCTTGGCCCTGATTGGAAGATTTGTAGGTGGTGGATATTTATGTAAAATGTTGAAAAGCACCACCATTTGGTCTATCATGTGTTGTTCTATCACTTAAATTCCTACTTTAAAATTTTTGTACTGTATAAACCAAAATGACTTTTAAGTTTCCACTGTTTGTTTGAGTTACTGGAAGTGCTAGAAAGTCATTGTATTTTATTGAGATAAAATTATATTTGTTCTCGCAATAGATGCGAAACATCACAGAAACTTTAATGAAACCCCTCGAGAAGTTCAGGAAGGAGCAGCTCGGTAACGTGAGGGTAATGTATAATGATTCATTGCAAATTTCTTAATTTTAGTGCATCTATTTGAATCTTAATGATAACCTTTTAGATTTCTATTCAGCTACAATTAATGATTAAAAATAGAGACCAGCTTTATTCCTTTGAATATTGTTTTTCCTAAGCTAATCACACTTTTTTGTGTTTGATTTTGTTTTTTTTCTGGAAGGCGGAAAGAAAAAGGTATGAAAAAGAAACAGAAAAGTACTACAGCTCCCTGGAGAAGCTTTTAAATTTGTCGGCAAAGAAGAAGGAGCCTCAGCTGCAAGAGGTATTTATCTTTCCCAAAACATAACAAAAAAAAAAATAAAAAAATCTTTCTAGTTAGTTTTTTTTTTTTTTGTTACACTTGCTTGTTGACTGTGTTTGGTTTTCACTGACATGTTGGACGTGGGGCTACTGCTGCTTTCTGCAGTTTCTGGAGCAGTCGTTGCTATACAACCTGTGGTTGATTATTATGAACTGCTTGGAAACCAGCAGCGTTTTATGTAATCCTTCTGACATCTTGTTTTTGTCCGTTGTTAATGCCATGTTGTCTGTATTGGCCAGCTAGAATTGAGGCTTGAACTTGTGAACATTACTTCGGCAGCCTGTTCTGTTCTGATCCAGGGCTACCAACAGCAACTTCTGTCACACGTTATAAACAGACCTAACTGTACCAATACTTCATTCAAGACATTCAAGATAATCAGCTTGTGTGTTTTACAGGATCTAATAGTGGATAATTTGTGGTTCAGTAATTGTGGATTTATCTGTTGAACGTAACTCCAAAATATTCTAAAGAAAATGCAGCTTGGAAAGCTGAACTACCAAGGCTCCATTCTTCCTGACATGCTATTGGCTGGTGTTTGCAAAGCAGCCAATCCACGAGCAGTGTTGATTTTCCTTGGCACTGATTGGCTGTGTTCAAGAAGGCTGTAGAGGCTGTTGTAGTATTAAGACAGTATCCAATGTGTATCAATGCATATTAAGGTATATTTTATGTTTGAACTATTAGTAAGCAGTTGTTTAATAGCAGATTGTTTTTAGATGGGGTTTCAAATATTTATGGATTTTTAATGTACTAATTGATATTTTGCTAATTATATTTAACTATCAGCATATTTTATTTCTTGCTGTATCACAGTAGTCATCAGTGAGCCTATTTCTGCCCAGTTTCTCATTGTAGTACACTGTTGTTTATATTAAAATCCTTTTCATTGACAAGAGTCATGGTTTCCAGTTCCCAGTCAGGAAATGGTGGATTAAAACTGAGGTTTGTGTAATTTTTACTCATGGTTATAATATATCCAATAACAGGCCCCTAACTTGCTCTTAATCTTACTCTTGCTTGTGTTCCTGCGAAACACACACAATTACAGTTATTACATTGGTTGTACAGTTTCAAAATTGTAAATAGATTATTATATTACCCATTTGTTTGTGCATTGCAACATTTTTAGTGGTTTAATGGAGTGTGGAGTTCAGGGAAAAAAAGAAATGGATACAAAAAATAGTTTGGGAAATATTAATAAGATTTTGCGACTATACACAACGGCTACTTTTTGAGGTGTTTTCCAGAATTCCAGTTTCCCGTTCATTTAATCTTTCCGGCATTTTTTAGAAACTTTAAAGTTCACTTTGACACTGACTACTGGAGCCTGTCCCGTCCTTGGGAAAGCACTCCTTAATTTTAGCTTCCTTTGACGTCCTTCTGTCTTTCCTGTTAGGTGCCTGTGTGCGTGCATCTCTGATTTTGCTTTGCAAATTAGGAGTCTGAGGCAGTGTGCTGAGGCAGGCTTGCTATCCGCAGTTATTTTTATGTGGAGTTTACTGACAGCAGTAGATTTACCCACTGCAGATGTGTTGAGGAATAATTCAATCCCATACTTTGAGGGCAAAAGAAGATCAGTTCTCCAAGCAGCAAATGTGTGTTTCTTCCTTTCCTCCACATGTCTGTAATTATCATGGTGTGTGTTCTCCACCTCTCCAGGCAGACAGCCAAGTGGAAATCATGAGGCAGCACTTTCAGGAGGAATCACTTGAATATGTGTGCAAGCTACAAGAGATCCAGGAGAGGAAGAAGTTTGAATGTGTGGAACCTGTGAGTGGCAAACCAAACTCATGCAGTTTTGATTAGCATAGCAGTGATTCCTAACTTGGAGAACTAGAAACTGAAACTGTTTAGCAGATGTGATCCATCAAAACATTGATCCAACATCAATCTAGTTTTATTTTTTTTAGCCATATTTAGACAGTTGGGTTAAACAAACAACAAATTAATGCTTTATTACTAATTATTGATCAGTCATAGTAAAAATTATAAGTTAGGTTGAACTCAAGTCTTTTCATACCTTCAAACATTTTAAAGTTGGTCCCCAAGTTGAGACTAAGAAACACGTCAATTGTGGATATGTTTTAAAACAAGCTCCATCTCTCAATAAATCACAAACATATATATGTAACAAAGTCACCCAACTTAAATTATTACTCAAATATAGGATCCTAATTCAAAAAAGTGTTCCACCCCTGAAGTTTGGTAAGAAACCACTTTTAGAAGAAACTGACACACAAATGCACAATCATTAATCACTGAAAAATCTTCCTGACCTGATGGATACATCCGATCTCATGAATTTATATAAAGTAAGGTTTGACATTGTAAATGTTTAGTTTATTTTTCTAATTGGTTGGTCTCCTACAGTAAAATTGTTATATTTGTTATAATATAGTGGGAGACTTTATTAACTCATATTTGTTTCATATTTTGTAGATGCTGGCATTCTTTCAGACTGTATTCACCTTTTATCACCAGGGATATGAACTTGCCAAGGACTTTGACCATTATAAAACAGAGCTGCAGATCAATATTCAGAATGTAAGAAAAAATAACTATCCTGGATGAATAAATGATTTTATTTGTTTTTGTTTCTGCTTTTTATGAATCTTAACAAAGAAAAGAACATGTACATCATAAAAGTCCTTCCTTTCTTGTTTTTAGTTGAAAGTCTAATTGCTTGTTTTTGTGTTTTGTGGAAAATTTGATCAAGTTTACAGTGTTTTCAGAAAAAAAACCATGCTTGTTTTGAAATGCATTGGCCTTGTATTAGGAAGGTCATCCTACACTCACTTCCTGGAGTGTGTATTTGCTTCCTCTCCCACCCAGACAAGGAGTCGATTCGAGGGCACGCGGTCAGAGGTGCACGAGCTGATGAAGCGGATCAAAGACACGCCACAAGAATACAGACAGACCAGCCCCATCAGTTTTGAAGGATACCTTTATGTGCAGGAAAAACGTAAGGTCATATGAATAAGCAGAAACTTAGAAAAAAAAAACTATTTGAAAATAAAGTGACTTGTGAAAGTATTTCTGTTCAATCAGATTTACTTTTGGATATTTTTTCACATCACAGCCACAAATGTCAGTTTATTTTAATTGACTTAACACTCAATCATCAACTGTGAAGTGGAACTGAACTGAAAAGTGTGGGGTGCATTTGTATTCAACCCCCAGAGTCAGTGCTTTGTTTAGCCAGCTTTATTTTTTTTAGCAAAATCGCTCATTCTCAGACAGAGTTGATTGAAGGCATCTCTGGATAGCGTCATTTTGTCCTGCTGAAAAGAAGCTTTCCCGCAGCATGATACTGACGTCAATATGCTTCACCATGTAGATGCCATGTTCATGCAATGTATTCCATGTAGATTTATTTTTAGGTTGGACTTTGTGATAACTGTTGTGAAAAAAAAGACTCATTACCCGAGCTATTGTATAACAATCAATCCCAACACAGGTCAAAATTTGTCTCACAAAATTATGTTGTAACTTGTGAAAACCAACAAAAAATATTATCAAAGACACCTTTCACATTTAATTTCCCTGTGTTGTATAATTTGTTCAGGACCACCCCCCTTTGGTTCAAGCTGGGTCAAACGCTACTGCACTTTTGTCAAAGAGCAGAAGATTCTGCACATGGTGACTTTTGACCACAGATCAGGTGGAAAGATTGTGAGTAGTCACAGTATGCAGTGCTGTTCTTTATTTCTGACACACTTTTTTTTTTTTTTTTTTTTTTTTTTTTTTATAAATCTAAGATATTGCTTTAGCATTGTATTTTTATTTTTTTTTTATAATGAAAACCTTTCAGAGTGTAAGTAACAAACTCATCATTTTAGGGTGAGATGGAGTCCGTCACACTCAAATCCTGCGTTCGCAAAACAACAGACATGTTGGACAGGAGATTCTGCCTTGAACTGGACATAACAGACAGGTAAGATTTCAATTCAGTTTATTTTTATAATGCCATGAGTTGTCTCAAGGCACTTTAGAAAAAAAAAGTTTTCTATCTCAGGAAACCAAGCAGATTGCATCAAATCTGTAACTGTGTTTCCATTATCTATGAAATTGAGCAAATTGGAATTAATGGAAACACGCTAACTTAAAAAACTCATGTTTTCAATAAAAATATTTTTTATTGCACTAGGATAAGGTGATTTTTCAGCTGTATCGAAACTGGTGTATTTCACAAATACATCTTTAATGGCTTACCGTGTGAGTAAATGTATTCATGTACGATTTTAATTGCGGTTCTTGTTTAATGACTTGGAAAACACAGCAATTGCAAAATGGTGTTTTTTCAACGTAAGCAGAAAATCGCAAAGTTTTGTGAACATTTTCTATTGGAGACACATCTATTTACTTG
The DNA here is from genome assembly GCA_903066825.1 of Alfaro cultratus. Lineage (NCBI taxonomy): Eukaryota > Metazoa > Chordata > Actinopteri > Cyprinodontiformes > Poeciliidae > Alfaro > Alfaro cultratus. The sequence goes on from CAEFZX010028709.1 coordinate 28,328, forward strand.
TAGCATTCCCTCCTTCCAGACAAACATGTAGCAACAGTAGATAATTGCTTGCATTGTGTTGTTGACTATGCAGAAATCCCTCAGACTGGGCATGCATGTGGTGACAGTGGAGAGGATAGACTCTCCTTTAACAGGAAGAAAAATCCAGAAGAACTTGACTTTGTCAAGTCAGAGCATATTCACAAAAAAGAAAGAGAAGAACTGATGTAAGAGCACTTAAGTTAAAGAAAAGTAAAAGGTTGATAGCAGGAGAGGGAGAATGTTTTGTTGTTGGCAGAATTGTCTCAGCCAATACCCCCTCCAGCAAGGAACTACATCCAATCAGAACACTAAGATGCTCTGACTGAATAAACACTAAGAGAAAAAATATAGTTACATGTAACTACATATAGAGGTAGCTCAAGATAACCTAACCCCTTAAGCTATACAGGGGTTGGACAATGAAACTGAAACACCTCTCATTTTAGTGTGGGAGGTTTCATGGCTAAATTGGACCAGCCTGGTGGCCAATCTTCATGAATTGCACATTGCACCAGTAAGAGCAGAGTGTGAAGGTCCAATTTGCAGGGTAAGAGCACAGTTTTGCTCAAAATATTGCAATGCACACAACATTATGGGTGACATACCAGAGTTCAAAAGAGGACAAATTGTTGGTGCACGTCTTGCTGGCGCATCTGTGACCAAGACAGCAAGTCTTTGTGATGTATCAAGAGCCACGGTATCCAGGGTAATGTCAGCATACCACCAAGAAGGACGAACCACATCCAACAGGATTAACTGTGGACGCAAGAGGAAGCTGTCTGAAAGGGATGTTCGGGTGCTAACCCAGATTGTATCCAAAAAACATAAAACCACGGCTGCCCAAATCACGGCAGAATTAAATGTGCACCTCAACTCTCCTGTTT